>JALIZH010011949.1:0-83645 GCA_030522465.1 Rhipicephalus appendiculatus
TATGTTAGTTCGGGCAAAATAGGGGGTTAGAGCATTTGGGCGATGTTGGCGAGTAGGCCTCGTCAATAGTGGACTTAAATACGCTGCCGGATCAAGTGCGAGTTTGTTAGTAAGTAGCTGTGAAAGAAAGTCAAGCCGTAATTTTGATCGACGCGATTCAAGAATGGGAATGTCATTCAACTGCATCAGTTCACTTGGGGGAGTCGAAAGTTGAAAACTTATTGTAGATAAACCGGATAGCCTGTCTTTGGATTCGTTCAAGTTTCTTTACGTTACATTGTGTGTAGGGGTCCCATGCAATGCAGGCGTACTTCAGCTTCGGCCGAATTAAGTAATAATACGCGAGAAGTTTTACAGAGGCCGGAGCATGTTTAAGTTTGTATTTGACAAAGCATAGTTTTCGGAAAGCAGAGGAAGATATGTTTTGCACATGGAGGTTCCAGGACAGGTTATTGCAAATGGTGACACCTAAATATTTATAGTTAGTGACTTCTTTAAGAGGAGAGGAGCCCAGCATATAATTATAATATAGAGATGTTTTCTTTCGAGAATTAGGTAACAAAACACTTTTTTCAATATTCAAGGTCATCTCCCAATGAGTACACCATTGGAAAATTTGGCTGAGGCTTTCATTCAGCTCATCTTGGTCACTATGTCGGGTGATTTCTTTAAACAACACGCAGTCGTCTGCGAAAAGTCTTATTTGAACAGTCGGTTTAACAACATCAACAATGTCATTGACGTACAGGAGAAACAACAAAGGACCCAATACACTTCCCTGTGGTACCCCAGAAGTGACTGGCAGACAGGCCGAGTGATGCCCACCTATATCGACGAACCGCTCCCGATTTTTTAGGTATTCAGCTATCCAAGAAACAAGTATTTCAGGAATATCATATTTTCTTAGCTGAAATATTAGTTTGGAATGAGGTACCTTATCAAAAGCTTTACTAAAATCCAGAAAAATTAAATCGATTTGATTATTATTGTCAATAGCAGAAGCAAGAGTATGAATGACAGTGACTAGTTGTGTGACTGTGGAATATCCCTTTCTGAAACCGTGTTGAGAGCTAGACAGAACTTTTTTGTCATCAAGAAACTCATTCAGGGCTTTTGCAATAACATGTTCAATTAATTTACAGCAAGAAGATGTTAGTGATATGGGTTATGTGCACTTTGTTGATGCTGTGGCTGACGACGATGAAGAATTATGCCTCTGGCTTTTGTAATGGGTTGGAGCATTGAACGACCGACTCGTTACGCAATTGGCATTGTGTGACGCCTGGTTCTTACTTTACTGCTCTAAAACGCTTGACAACACACGTTAACGCGATTCCTTACCCGATATGAAGCCTGCCTAGGGTCAGTTTGCACCGCAGTTTCAAGCAGTGGCGTAGCTCAGGGATTCTGCTTTCGGACGCGGTAGTGAACGGACGCAGGATGCAGGGCTCCGTCGGAGTGGCAACAGCGGCCCTTCTTGGCCGCGGTAACAGGACAAACGAAGAGTACCAAGTGATTTTGCCTCAACTGCCCACAGGACGTGTCGCTATGCATACCGTATTTTTGCATGGCGACGTTCGAGCGAGGCCGTACAGGGTGGAAGACTTCAGAGACGCCATAGCCCCCACAGGACTACTGCCTGACATCGTCGCGCTTGGAGCCTACCAGATAAATCACGTCTGGGCGATTACCCTGAGTGGAGAGGAACCAACGAAGAAAATGCTGTCACTCAAAGAACTTAAACTGAAGGGACGTCGATGCCTCATTGTTGATCCCCAGGACCAGCAGGTAAAACTGCGGCTGCATTGGCTGCTTCATGGAGTCGCCGATGAAGATGTGCGGACGGCGTTCGCTATTTTCGGCAATGTAGTCGAAGTGAACCGGGAACGCTGGCGTGTCGACGGTGTGAGTGACAAAGGTTCGACAACTAGAACTGTGCTGCTAAAGTTGAAGAGTGGAATGTCGGTGGATGACATTCCACATCAGATCCGTCTGGCAGGAGAGTTGGCCTTAGTCGTCGCGCCGGGTAGGCCTATGCAATGCCTTCGGTGCAAAGGAACTGGTCATGTACGGCGGGATTGCAAGGTGCCACGTTGCTCCATTTGTCGTCGATTCGGGCATCGAGTCGCTCAGTGTGTCCGATCGTATGCCGCTGTTACAAGCGCGGCGACGAACGATGAGCTAGTCGAAGAGACCATGGACGCAGCCGAGGCCGAGGACTCGGCCAAGGGTGCAGGAGACGCTGCAAGCGCGCTTGCGGAACTCAAGCCTTCGATGCCTGAGGGAGATAACGGTGCGTCCGACATTAAGGAACAAGCAACTGCTACGGTGCACACTAACGAGAAGGGCGTCGCCGAAGCAGACCAAAGGCAACCGGTTGACGTGACAACGAAAGCAGTTGGAAGACGCGAGTTGCCAGTGCAAGGAATGGCACGCGCGCCTAACACTGGTTCGGTGGTTAAGCGTCCGTTGGAAAAAGTCTGAGGGCACAGCGAACGACAACAAGGTAGAGGGACCACCAGCGAAGGCGACGCTGGCGCGGCGTTCGGGCCTCAGGACAAGGCCCAATGTGCCGATTGAAAGAGCGGCTGGGAAGCCTACGGAGATGCAGCAGGACGACGCCGGACCACCGGATGGCCCCGGAGGCGTCTAGCAGTAAGCTAGACGTACACGGTAAGTACCATGCTCTGGGTCTCACTCGTTTTGTTTTAGCATATAACAATGGCTAGCAACTTGTCGCTTAGCTTCGCTACCTTAAACGTTCGAGGTTTGGCCTCCAAGAAAAAGCAGGCTCAGGTTTACCGCCTGCTAATTGACCGAAGTATAGACGTGCTGGCCATCAAAGAGACAAAAGTTGAAGGGGAGGAGGAGACTCGAAGCATGATGCTACGTTTTACGTCGCAGTATTATGCCGTTGTAAGTCACGCAAAAGGAACATCAGCCGGCTGTGTGCTTTTTGTTAAAAAGGTTCCGGGATTGGTTGTCCAAAATTACTTTTCCTGTGACTCGGGCCGAATAGTTATTTGTGATTTCACTGCAAGTGACATTGATTGGCGGGTTATTTGTGTCTATGCGCCAAACGTTGAGGCTGAGCGTGAAAGTTTCTTTACGATGATTAAGCCACATCTATGTGTGCAAAGGCAGCTTGTCCTATTGGGGGGATTTTAACTGTGTATTGAGCGCCACTGAAATAATTAGTTATCGATGGGTTCGCGACAGAAGTGTTGACCTCCTCAGGGAATTACTCAATGAATCCAATTTGGAAGACGTAGCTGAGTGCCTCGAGGCCGGACGGGAAGTACGTTTTACCATGGTCCTTCAATACTTTTTTTCTGGTCATGAAACTCCCGCGAAAGTTTCATATAGGGACAAAAGTGGCCATCAGAGGCGCCACCGTAAGCAGGAGGGCATCGATCGGCCGCGCTTGGCAGGGCTGTAGCGCGTTCGCGGAAGCGTTTCCCATCAAATACACTTCTTCAGATATTTTCCTTTGCCGTGTTCTCGCTGACAAATCATAGCAGCTATTAGTATTGTCAAAGTGGCCCATGATGCGCGCTGTCAAATTGCCCAAGTCCTTGACTGCTGGCAATGTTTTAACTGAGTCCGTCTGTAAAGTGACGCGCATTCGTAGCGTTCCTAAATTTCTCGATTCCTGCATAGTCGCTTTCGGGGTTAAACCGAACACTGTGACTGGTTCTAGATGACAAAGGTTTCGCGCTAGAGATTGCGGAGCAGCCGTGCTCTGGCTGCACGTAACGTTCATTTTCGGAATAATTGTCACTTTATTCTATAGGGCATCACGAAGCAGCCAATAGAAGTTCGCGTGCCAATAAACAAATCTGTATATCAGGGTGACTTGGCATTAATAGCCTTGAAGTACCTCTTGAGGGATATCGTTAGTGAAACATAGCTGAAAAATTAAAAGCTCAGAATGAGGCACCACAAGACCGAGAGGGATGCTCAAGTTGTGTTTTTTTCTTTTTTTCTTTGACGTCATAATTGGCGCCCTTCATTTTAAAGATTAAAAAAATGAGATGAAACTGTTGTGAGCTGCTAGATATAGGCACTACGTGCTATTTCGAAGCGAAAGCTTTTGATTTTACGCATGCAGATTTGATAACGCAGCCGAGTTTGAGCACAGGCACATAGAGTTTATTCAAATCTGCGTTTCATAAACTGTGGATGAAAGTTGGGAGATGGAGTGAACGACACAACAAAAATCACTGAAAAAAATTTATGCCCCTGGTTTCCTCCCTCGTTTGGCCGGGCAGGATAAACGACGTCCGCCAGCACGAAACAGTTTGTTTTGCTCACGCGTAAAAAAGTGCAGACGGCACTTAATAAAAAAGTGCACAGCTTCTGCCGTAGTGCTCACGAAATGTGTTCCACAGCCAACACTGGCCGAAGAAGTGCGGTTGTCCAGCAGGATGTTCTCAACAATGTTCATGTAAACACTGGCACAGGCAAAAATTTTGTCCTCGGTGCACATTTCCACATGTTCTTCCACAATCTGCGAGAGCCGCAATAATTTCTCCGATGGCACTTGCAAAAATCCTCTTGTCTTGATTTGAGTCAATGCAGTTGGCTCTCGGGAGTTGCTTCTGAGTGTTTGGAGGCAGTCCGTGCAGCTTATTTTAGCAAACTTTTTTGCTACATAGCCATCAAAGGTAATCCAAAATGCAGTCCCTCGTTGACTCGGGATCAATTTTGTTAGCGTAGTGAGCGGGTAGGATACTTGCAAGCTTTGTGCCAGACTTACCATCGATTTCTTCGTCGGCTGCACTGGAGACGTCTGCATTCGCGACTGTCGCATCACAATCCGGAGAAAGCTTTCGCGGCCTTTTTTTAGAGGTGGGCCCTTCGTTGCACGCGAACGCTGTTTTGGTTTGGAGAGGTAAGAAGGCAAACCTTCAAAAATCCTTGGTACGGCGTCTTCCACCAGTCTCGGTTGTTCTCGGGGCAGCGAAACGATGTCTCCGTTCACTGTGCACACGTCCGCACGTACAATGTCACTGGCGTCGAAATGTTTTTCACACACGCGAGCGTACTTTGAGTCGAACGAAAATCCGGCAGTCTCCTGTCGCGTTGTTCTGCGTTGGCTGGTAAACAGAACAGGGAAACTTTTTCGACGGTACCCTTGTATCCAGAGTGACAGCCCGGCAAGCAGCAGGTGTTGGGCATCGCTGTCAACACGATGCGACCCCGAAAAGCAAAAAAGGGGGGGCGATCAGCACGACCACCACCACTCCGCGCCAACAGTCCGCTAATGGCGGCCAGCAGAGCAGCCGGCCGAGCCGGCTTCCTCGTCCCCCGGATGGATGGATGGATGCTATGAGCGTCCCCTTTATAACGGGCCGGTGACATGTCTGCCAACAGGCTCGAAAAAAAAACTTTCTTTTTATGTTGGTCTAATGCCTTATCTACATTGATTAAATCTATGTTATAATAGCAAAGAAAAATATAAATTCATGGTCCATCTCTCTGCCTCTTAAGGCAGAATGACCTTATTTTTCCCATTCTTCATTTTTGTCCTTTATCTCTACTTTTCTGCCACCAATACTCTAACCGTCTCTTACTTATTTCTATCGCGGACGTGTTCAGCTTCCCATTGTTGTCCCTAAAACCCAAGGCTTCATGTAGACTCGTGCCCACACGTATATCTGGGTGGATATCGCAACATTCAATCAGTACATGTTCCATCGTTTCCTTAGTTCCCCCCACAGCATGTACATTGTTCTTCGTTACAGAATCTCGCTTTATAGCTACGCGTTCTAAGGCAACCCGACCTTGCCTCAAACAGTAAAGCGCTTCCCCTTGAATTATCATAAAACCTCTCCCTCCTTATTTCGTTTTTTCCCTTTCGGTAGTCACTGAGAGCCGGCTTCTTTTCCATCGCTGTCATCCAATAAGTCCTCTCCGCCTCTCTGACTTTTCGCTTAATGCTCCTTGTTGCCATGTCGCCCACACTGCTAGCCGTATATTTACTGGTGAGCCTCCTAGTTCTTTTTCTTCACTGCGTGTCGACGCTTTTTCTATACAAATACCTGAAAACCTTCCCTGCCCATCTACTCTCCTTCATTTTCCGCAGCCTCTCTTCAAATCTAATTTTGCTCTGAGCTTCCCTCACTTCAAAACCTGTCCATCCCATATCACCCTTTACAGCCTCATTTGTCGCCTTCCCGTGAGCGCCCAACGCGAGGCGTCCCACAGTCCTTTGATATACATCCATTCCTGATTGCACCTCTGACTTCATGCACACCACTGAGTTCCCAAATGTAAGCCCCGGAACCATCACACCCTTCCACAGCCCTCGAAGCACCTCGTACCTATTGTATCCCCATAACGCTCTGTGCTTCATGATTGCAGCATTCCTCTTTCCCTTTGTTACCGATGCTTTCTCTTGTACCTCCATATATCTATCCCCCCTCATTTATCCACACTCCGAGGTACTTGTACTCGCTTACCCTCGGTATTTCTTGGCCCTGTATTAAGACCGCATGGTCTTCGTGATCATTGAATACCATAATCCACATTTTGTTGCACTAAAACCTAGTCCTAGAGCCTCGCCCTCCCTTCCGCATATATCTGCCAGCCGCTGTATATCATCTTGACTGTCCGCAAATAAGACAATATCGTCAGCATAAAATAGACCTGGAAGCTTCCGCTCAACCATCGTGCCGACCTGTTTGTGTGACAGATTAAATCCAATGTTGCTACCTTCTAGCGCTTTTTCCATCCTCACCATGTACAGCATGAATAACAGCGGGGACAAAGGACATCCCTGTCTCAGCCCCTTACTAATGTCAACGCTGTCCTTGCTGCTTATTCCTTCCCATTCTACACAAACTGTATTTTCTCGGTATATTTCCCCTCAAAAGCTGTATACAGTCGTCACCTATGCCCACTTCCTTCAATATATCCCACAAAATTTCCTGATTAACGTTGTCATATGCCCCGGTGATGTCTAGATAAGCTACGTATAAGGGCCTGTTTTCTATTTTTGATATTTCTATACACTGTGTAAGAACAAACAGGTTATCGTCTAACCGCCTGTCGATTCGGAATCCATTCTGGAGTTCTCCCAAAATATCATTTTGCCCCTACTAGCTACGCCAGCGCCGCGGCGCGGAAAGTGCGGGCGGTATATGAAGCTCTCCCATTGAGTGACGCGGGAGTTTCATGACCAGAAAGTATTGAAGGACCATGGTTTTACTCATTTTCAGGGAACCAGCCATGCACTTCTCGATAGGATATACATGGCAGGGTTCGCGATATCTAAAAGCAATAGTTATGCAGTGGTACCTGTTTCCTTTTCGGACCATTGCCTTGTTCAGTGTAATGTTGGATTGAAACAAAAAGATAATACTAAAATGGGGGTTTCGTACGTCGAGCAGGTTTATTTGTTGCTCTGCGCAAGGACCTTTCCGAGGCAGTTCTAACTGCTGGCGAGCGCGAGCACGAGCAACAACCACAGCCGCCGATCGTCGTCCTCCTCTTTCTAGCAGCGTAGCGTCTGCCAGTCGTATTCAGTACAATTTACTCCCCGCGGAATAAGGAGCCATCCTGGCGACCTAGGGTCCAGAAAACACCGGAGGATCGTAGCACTGCTTTAGTCGGGACACGTGGACAATTTCCCGGCCACGACGGCGATGGTCAGAAGATGGTTCCAGTGGCTCGATGAGGTAGTTCACGGGCGATGTTTGCGGAACTACGCGGTATGGACCGTGGTACTTGGGGATGAGCTTCGTGGAAAGGCCAGGTGCAGTAGATGGAACACGCAGCCAGACGAGAGAGCCAGGATCATACGTAGCAGTGTCAGTGGATGCGTCGTGGTGGTACTTCTGGCGCCCCTGGTCTTGGGTGGTGAACGAGCGTGCAAGTTGGCGGCATTCTTCAGCATATGTTGCTGCCTGGGACAGAGTCGTGGACTCTGAGGCGTCGGGTCGGTACAAAAGAATAGTGTCCATAAGACAAGACGGCTCCCGTCCGTACAGGAGAAAAAAAGGGGAGAATCCAGTAGTGCTTTGAATGGCGGTATTATAGGCGAACGTGACAAACGGTAGTACGCGGTCCCAATTGGAGTGGTCTGACGAGATATACATGGACAGCATGTCCCCGAGAGTGCGGTTAAAGCGTTCCGTCATCCCATTGGTTTGAGGGTGATAGGCGCTTGTGGTGCGGTGCACGACGCGGCACTCACGCAGCAAGGATGTGATGACGTCCGAGAGAAACACACGACCGCGGTCACTCAGCAACTCTCGAGGGGCTCCATGACGAAGTACCAAATTGTGGAGAATAAAAGCGGCAACGTCTTTTGCTGTAGACGAAGGAAGAGGTGAAGTTTCGGCGTATCGTGTGAGGTGGTCGACGGCAACTATTATCCAACGGTTACCGTCTGCAGTGCTCGGAAGGGGACCGTAGATGTCGAGGCCGACGCGGTCGAACGGCCGCGCGGGGCATGGCAAAGGTAACAAGGTGCCGGCGGCGTGTTGCGGGGGGAGTCTTGCGTCTTTGGCATGTGGAACATGCACGCACGTACTGTCGAATGAAGCGGTACATGCCACGCCAGTAATATCGAAGACTTATGCGAGAATAAGTCTTGAGGAATCCTGCGTGGCCGCATTGTGGGTCGTCGTGGAACGTAGAACATATTTCGGACCGGAGGTGTCGCGGAATGGCGAGTAACCACTTACGGCCGCCGGGTGTGTAATTTCGGCGGTACAGTACATCTTCACGAATGGCGAAGTGCTCGGCTTGCCGACGCAATGTCCGAGAAGATGGAGAAGGGGTCCGACCAGACAGAATGTCGAGAACGGAAGCAAGCCACGGGTCCTTGCGTTGCTCAGATGGCATGTCGGAGATGGTGAGGGCGGTGGTGTCGTAGGAAGTAAGTGCGAAGCAGGCAGATTCAGGAGACAGGCGCGAACGGGAGAGGGCGTCTGCGTCTGCGTGTTTGCGGCCAGAGCGATACACCACGCGGATATCGTATTCTTGGAGGCGTAACGCCCATCGGGCGAGACGACCACTTGGATCTTTGAGTGACGACAACCAGCAGAGGGCATGATGGTCAGTCACGACGTCAAAAGGGCGCCCGTACAGGTAAGGCCGAAATTTCTCTATCGCCCAAACAATGGCAAGGCATTCCTTTTCCGCCACAGAATAGTTGCTTTCCGCTTTGCTAAGTGTTCGGCTAGCGTAGGCAACGACGTACTCCTGGAAACCATCTTTCCGTTGGGCAAGAATAGCACCTAGCCCGACACCGCTAGCGTCTGTGTGGATCTCAGTGGGTGCAGACGGATCGAAGTGTCGCAGAATAGGAGGCAACGTGAGGATGCGGCGCAGTTCGTTGAATGCCTCATCACAAGCGGGAGACCATGCCGAAAGATCTCTGGAGCCAGCGAGGAGCTTGGTCAAAGGAGCGATGATGGTAGCGAAATTGCGGACAAAGCGCCGGAAATAAGAACAAAGGCCGATGAAGCTTCGGAGCTGTTTCATGGTAGTCGGTTTGGGGTATTCCGACACGGCTGTTAGTTTGGTAGGGTCAGGGAGAATGCCGTCCTTCGAAACCACGTGCCCTAGGATCGTAAGCTTTCGAGCGGCGAAGTGGCACTTTTTCAGGTTCAGTTGCAGTCCCGCGCCGGAGAGGCAAGTAAGAACTTGCTCGAGGCGGGTTAAATGGGACGCAAAATCAATGGAAAAGACGACAATGTCGTCTAAATAACATAGGCAGATCTTCCACTTCAGGCCTCGAAGAATCGTGTCCATCATCCGCTCAAAAGTAGCGGGCGCATTGCAGAGGCCGAAGGGCATGACTGTGAATTCGTAGAGGCCGGCGGGCGTGACAAAAGCAGTTTTTTCGCGATCGGCCTCCGCCATAGGTACCTGCCAGCATAGGTCGGCAAAATAAATGGAGCTCACTCAGACTCACTCAATAAATATATTTTTCGCTTAGGACTCACTCGGACTCACACTCACCAAAATTTTGCTGATGCAGACTCATTCGGACTCAGACTCACGAAATTTCTCTCCAACCAAACTCACTCGGACTCAGACTCACAGGTGTTTTCGTCATCCAGACTCACTCGGACTCAGACTCACTAAACTTTTCCTCAAACGGACTCACTCGGACTCAGACTCATGAATATTTTCGTCAATCTGACTCAATCGGACTCAGATTCATGAATATTTTCGTCAACCTGACCCACTCGGACTCAGACTCAACAAAATTTTCCTCAAGCGGACTCACTCGCACTCAGACTCACCAAAATATATCTCAGCCGCACTCACTCGGGCTCAGACTCACGAAAATATTACTCAGCCCGACTCACTCAGACTCAGACACACGAAAATATAACGAAAATATAACTCAGCCGGACTCATTCACCAAAATATTTGTCAGCCGGACTCACTAGGACTCAGACTCACCAAAATTCTCCTGAAGCGGACTCACTCGGACTCACAGACTCGCCTAACTTTTTATCAACTAAACGTACTCGGACTAAAAATTAGCAATATTCGATTTGGGCCGGCTCATCCAATAAATGTCGAAGGGTCCCATAAAATAGCTTATGTAGAATAACACATGTAAAGAGTTCACAAGTGCCAGGCAACCTTCAAAATAATGTATGATAGCTTTCAACATACAAAAAGAAGTTATTTCCCGTGCATAAAGAGAAATTCAACATTACACGCGATTTTTGCAATATTGAGAATGTTTTCTTTAAATATAAGAATGGGTCTATGGACCTTCGAGGAACATTAGGTTTTCACTCTTGTTACCTTTGAAATGCGCTATGCGCACGCGCCATTTGTTTTCAATGGGCGAGCGCGTACGTGCGTTTTTGGCAGACCCAATTATAAATGCAGTCCTTTCTTACGCTTTGCCGTTCGAAGGCCTAATCACGCTACTTGGGAACGAAGAAAGCTTGACATTACGTTATGGCGCTTTTCTAAACACGTTTATGAAACTGCCAATGGTCTTGCAGTCGATTTACCGCTCATTGACGACGCGAAAAAGAAAATAATATGAGGCGGCCATCTTTTGCAGAATCGAGCTCCCCACCCTTGAAAAAATTTTGGAAACATGGTTATAGGTTGCATGGTTATGCCTCTCTAAAGTTTCTAAAACACCTGCCATGATAGTCTAGTGGTTGTGGTGCTTGACTGCTGACCCGAAGATCGCGGCATCGAATACCGGCCGCATTTTCGATGGATGCCGAAACGCTTGAGCCATGTGTGCTTATATTTTGGCGCACGTAATGAACACCAGGTAGCCAATATTTCCGTAGCCGTCGACTACGGTGCCCCTCATAATTACATCATGGTTCTCGGACGTTAAACGCCAATAATTATTTACTAGTGTTTCGAATTATAGAAATGCTAAGTTCGGTTTTAGTCGATGTCATGCTTTTGCAAAGTGATTGCGGATAATAGAGGTTGGTATTTTACGTCGCAAAGACAAGATGTGGTTGTCAGAGACGCCGTAGTAAAGGACTCCAGATATTTCGACCACCCAGGGTTCTTCAACGTGCATCTAAGTACACGGGTTGTGACTGCGTTTGTTTCTAGCAAGATATTTTTCTGAGCCGGCTAAGAACCAGTTGTAACTATTAGTGCATACTCTATCTCGTGGATAATGGTAAAGAGTCGTATCAGTACCACGCTGGATACGGACACAAGGCAAAAGGGAACGTGCATAGGCGCACCGATGAGAGCCGGCCAGTGTGTTCAAAGGTATGGTCGAAGCTTTTTGCATGGTCTGGTACAGACCATGCAAAACGAGGTGGCAATTTTCTGCTTTCTAAAAACCCCAATTGCTGACAGTCAAGCCGATTGCAAGAATGCCGTATTGAAAGGTGGGGACGCGGGCGCCGCTTCACAGTGATCGTACTAGTCCCCAGAAAGGAAAGGAATATTCATTTCTAAGAACAAAGTCACTGGACAAGGCGCTGAACTGACAACTGGAGGGTTTACTACAAACCAGACGCAATAAGTTCACATAGCTAACCCTGCGCTATTAGCAATTCTATTTCTTTTTATTTTCACTGCGTCGCTATTATATATATCCTCAATAAGTTATTATTTGTATTGTTTTTTACTTCCATGTAACTGCTAATCTCTTACACAGCTCCCCTCTGTAATTCCTTTGGGCCTTCAGGGTACTATAAATAAATAAATGATTGAGGAGCCTATTTTCAGCGGGTAAATGGGGCAGCGGAGGTTGCCATAACGTACTGTTTTTCTTTGCAGAATAACAGACTGATTGGCAATTGGTGTGGATTCATAATGACATCTAGTGATTCATGAAACATATGAGAAATGCGCTAATTTGTCTCCCATGAGGGGACACTGCTCAGCGACTTATGATCGAAAGCCAGTGCTACAACGAATACAAAATGAGTGAGATGAAGGCAAGACATGCGCTTTTTTTTTTCTTTCCTGCTTCAAAGGCTACATTCTTGAAAGATGCAGGGAGGGGGCTAAGGGATGGAGAGCAGTGCTCGAGTCTCATATATTTATGAGAGCGCTCCTTATCTTCATACCAGCGCATACCCCCCCCCCCCTTCCCCCCCACCCTCTATCTTTCCCATTGAAGTTCTGAAACAAAATTTTGGAGGCTAGATAACATGTGGGATTGATTTGTGTATACACACGCGCATCATCTACGAAACATCAACAGATAATATAGCCTAGGACGTATTTAAAATCGATTTTAAATTTCCTATCGCCCTACTGCAGCGAAACGTGCCTTCGTTTATTGTGTAAACAACCAACCACCCGCTGCGTCACGAGTTCAAATATAAAACTCCAACCAAAATCACCAATCGTAGCCACAGCAGCGGATAGAAGAAAGCAAGACAATAATTCGTGACCTCTGCACCAACGGCTACACAAAGGCGTTTATTCGCAGAGCCCCCCGTAAGAGAGAAGACGGGGTAAACGTGACACCAACGGCGCCGCAACGACGCCGCGTGTCGATCCCCTACATTGCGGGCGCCAGGCGGGGTTCAACGTTTCCCACAAGCCAACCACCACCATCGGCAGTTTCATCCCTCGGCTCAAAGACAGCGAATCTGCGGAAAAAGCGCAGGGCGTCGTGTACCGGATCACGTGCGCCGACTGCCCCCACTTCCTACATTGAGGAAACCAAGAACTTCCATGAAAGAATGCGGCAGCACAAGAATGACCTCCGTCACTTGAACAGCGGATGGAGCGAAGTGACAGAGCACTGCTAGCGGTTTGACCACCATACCAGTCCCGACGGCGCGGTGATTTTGGAAAAAGAAAGGAACCTTCGCCGGCGGCCCCTCCCTCGATTCCTGGTACATTGAGCAGACAGCGGATCAACCACACCACGGGGGCACTGCCCTCCCTCTACTGCCAGGGCTTGCGACGACTCACGGCAAATCACGGCCGGTCTAGAGGCGCGCGCTCGCTCCCTCAAGGAGCGAGCGCGCGCCTCCAGACCGGTCGTGGGCAAACAATCCCGCCTGGCAAGAAGGCGTGGCACATCTCGGGCCTTCTCACCCCTGAACAAGAAGCCGATCATGCATCGAAACGTCGCGGTTTCCTAAAATAAATTTTGGCTGGAGTTTTCTCTTTTCTCCAGTTTTCTGTTATCCCAACCAGGCAGACTTCTGCCGAATGTTCACTTTTGAAAGAATAGAGATATTTGTGTTGCAGGCGCCAAGCCTAGAGTGTCGAGCTCGTTGCTTCGTTTTGTACTTTCCTTGCATTCCTTGAAGGGGGGGGGGGGGGGGTATTAGGAGCTCGAAAGCAAGATGCGCGAAACGAGCCTGGGAAACGCCCGTGCTATGAAGCTTTTTGCCGTGTGGCTTGGACGAACACAATGACGGCTGAGGGACCACCGAAAGTGCTTCGGCGCGTCAACGATGAATATGAATGGAAAGGTGTTTGAATAGGAAAGAAAAGAAAAAATACGAAAAAAAACGGGTTTTGTTTGAGTAGGCAAGCACTGCACTGCAGGCGTGTTGGGAAAATATGGCAGTAATATCTCCCAAAGAGAGTCTAGAATTCGAAGAGGTCATTAAAGTTTAAAAGCTTTTTTGAATTGCCGAGAGGTAACAGAATTCTTTGACCACATTACAGCCCGAAGAAATTTGTTTTTGCAAGTGATGAAGCATCGCATATGGCATGAATGGTGCGTTTCTACCCCCCTTCCTCCTTGAAATCCGGTCGCTACAACTTTCGAGGTACCATGGGGGCAAGCTTTATCTAGTCACTAAATAACGCAGCCGCTGTTTAATTGGTAACGAATGACGTGACGAAAGCCGATGGTCTGTGCCGTCGCTACATTTTAGGGGCGAAGCTCCTCTTAGTCTAACCTTGTCAGGCGTAACGCGTAACCCCCAGTATCGCCTGCCATCTCGGAGGCCATGATAAGAGATGACCATTTCTCGTCTCATTTCCTAGATGGCGTTACTCTGCCGCTACTCTCCGAATTGCCGCTACTCTCCGATTGGCTGCTGCGCGCTTTGCCTGAGTGCGCGGCGATCGAGTGCCTCTGGTGCCTCTCTCAGTCTCCTGGATCGTCGCCGTACATGTCGAATCGTTGGTGGGGCATGGACGAAGCGAAGCAGCGGGCGCGGAGGGCCGCGGCGGCTCGTGCTCGCCTTTCGGGGTCCGCTGCTCTCGCTGCTCGGAGTGCACGTTGCCTCGCGGCGCCATTTGCGCGCACCGTCTCGGGATCCGCAAGGCGCCGCGCACGCTTCGCTGCCGCTTCTCCGACTCGCACCGCGGGATCCTGACGAAACGGCATCAACCATAACCTCTCAAGCTTCGCCCACCTCACCATCATTCACCTCGTGGATATGCTGTGATTTTTTTTAACAAAGCTTGACATTCGGTGAGATGGTGTATAGCTACTGGGAAACAATGCATTCACAAGGCATTCAAAAGCGCCCGTCCTGTCTCTCTCGTACTTGTGAATGTCTTGTTTGGCGCTCAAAAATTTCCCAATTGCCACCATTATTCATGGAAAAACCGAAGCGGCATCTAAAGACACAAGCGGTTCAATGCAAGAGAGAGCGAAGGGGTGCTCTATGCTCGCGAATCGTGCTGCTTTGTCGTATTTGAATCCACATGAATGATGAAGCTCGAACATTGCACTCACTCTCCGTTGATTAGGTACACAATTGTCGATCAAAATCAATGTGGATCACGTTATCGCTTAATAAAAGTGGCCTGGAGTTGTAGGGTAAGGCGGGGAAAAATGAGACACGGGGCAAAACGCGACATTTTGGCTTTGCCGACCTCTATAGCTAATACAGAAAGAACTTTTCTTTGTTTCTATATTTCAGCGAGAGGTGCTGGTAGTTGTCCACCTTTTTATGTGTAAAAGTTGATGATTGCTCACAGTGTTCGCGTGGGAAAAATTACGCGGCTAGTGTCAGTGTGTTCGTGACCCGGCAAAAATGGGCGAAATTCATCTCGGCCAAATTTTCGGATCCGTGCATGAAGCTACTCCTGCGTCAGTACAACAAGGTAAGTATTTATATTGTTACTATATACTACTAGCTACATACCACCAAAATTTCAGTTCAATTGGTGGGCGGGGCCAAAGCGGAAATTGTTTTGAATTTGGGCATGTGAGGGGGGGGGCAAAACGCGACAAAAAGGCATTGATTGCCTTAGAGAGTGTCTCATTAAGTGAACCATTTACTTACACTCATTATATATTATATTTTATTGTTTAGGAAGGTTCGGACGCACAAGAGAATATCATATAAAGCTTCCTGGGAGGAAAACGACGTGAAAAAGCACTGACTGCTGTTCAGGACACCCACTCCGTTCGTGCTGCATCGAGATTTTTTGAGCGTTCCCAAGGATGCTCGCAAGAGGCGAACACAAATTTTGAAGAATATCCAAGTCAAGCCGTTCACAAATACGTCTCGCCATCGAGTTTTCCTTCAATACCAAATTTGTGCTAGAAAATTCGAATCTAGCACAATTTAAATTCATCGCGTCATGAAGCCCGGCTGACGAAGCTGAAAGCCACGAAACGCCCGTGCAGTTCTGCACCAAAACGGCAAAAGGAGGCGAAGAAGATGCGTCAGATTATATCTAGCGTCCAATTGTTGAATAAGCCAATAAAGTGCAAGCTTTCAACAAAATACAACAATAGCACAAAGAAAGACTGGTGCTGTTTGATCTGCAAGTTTTGGAGTAAAACAGCACCGGATTCTGTCTGGATTCAATGCGTGGAGTGCAAGGACTGGGGTCATGAAGGCTGCGTGAGGGCCCACGGAGTTAATTCCAAGTGCTTCTACCGCAAAAACTGAAGGGATAAATTTTTTTTTCACACTGTCTCGTTTTGCCCCGCAGGTTGGGGCAAAATGAGACATCTGGTGCATTTTTTTTTATTTCTTTTTTAAAATAAACTTTTTAACAGTGGCAACATGATCATATTTATGTAGCACATACCTTGTACCCAAAGGAAAGTTTCTGCATTGTTGTTTGAGGGTAAAGAGTGAAATAAAAATAAATATTCACTATTTTCAAATTTTTGTCTCATTTTGCCCCACCTTACCCTACATGTGTCAGAACATGCTGCACAGCCCACTTACATGCCCTTGTATATGAGGGCATGGACAGCTTGATAATTTGAAAAATAATTTCTAGGGCTTTACAAGACGGTACATCTATACGATTACAAGGCACGCCATAAAAGGAGGCTATAAATATTTGTAACCATAGGTCGGCAAAATATATGGAGCCCACGCAGACTCACTCAATAAACAATTTTCGCTTAGCACTCACTAGGACCCAGACTAACCAAAATTCTGCTGAAGCGAACTCACTTGGGCTCAGACTCTATTAATGTTTTCTTCAACCGGACTCACTCGGACTCAGACTCCAAAATTTTGCTGAAGCAGACTCACTCGGACTCAGACTCACGAAATTTCTCTCCAACCAAACTCACTCGGACTCAGACTCACCGGTGTTTTCGTCATCCAGACTCACTCGGACTCAGACTCACAAAAATTTTCCTCAAGGAGACTCACTCCGACTCAGACTCATCTAAGTATAACTTAGCCGGACTCACTCGGACTCAGACTCACCAAAGTATAACTCAGCCGGACTCACTCGAACTCAGATTCACCAAAATTTTCCTCAAGCGGACTCACTCGGACTCAGACTCACCTATGTATAATTCAGCAGGACTCACTCAGACTCATACTCACGCCTCAATCTGAGTCTGGGTGAGTCTGAGTGATTCGACTCATGAGTGAGTTTGCCGACCTATGCCTGCCAGTATCCAGAGCGTAGGTCTAAGGAAGAGAAGAATTCTGCTCCCTGTAGGCAGTCCAAGGCATCGTCGATTCGGGGCAGGGGATAGACATCCTTGCGCGTGATTCGGTTGAGACGGCGGTAATCCACACAGAACCTGATAGATCCGTCCTTTTTTCTTCACCAGCACGACTGGTGAGACCCAAGGACTGCTAGACGGCTGGATTATTCCACGTTTCAGCATATCATCTACTTGTTCATCGATGACCCGACGTTCGGTAGTGGACACACGGTAAGGACGCTGTCGCAATGGTGCTTGTTGACCGGTATCAATACGGTGAACAACTGCCGACGTTCGACCTAAGGAAGGTTGGTCGTGGTCGAAGGAGGCTCGAAAACGCTGGAGGAGGTTGACAATCTGTTTCTGCTGCCCAGGCGTGAGCTGGGAATCGACGGCTTTGCAGAATATGTCCTTAGGGGCATCGGAGTCGGTTGCAAGAGTGACGGCACAAGTTGGTAGCGAGGCCCCGTCTCCAAGCGTTGTTTCTTCGAAAACACAATCCAAAGGCTCGAAGCTCCCCACACACTCGCCGCGTAGTAGCAGAGATGGGCAGGCAGAGATGTTGCACGCGTAAAGTGCCGCAGAACCATTGCAAAAGTTGATGACGGCAAATGGAAGCACGAAGGTTTGGTGACGCGCATTACCTATAGAGGGTTGAAACAGTACAGTTGAGTCAGTGGCAGCAGGCGCGAACACAGGTACTAGAACGGCCGTCAAAGGTGCGATGTGGACGTCAGCAGCGGCAAACACTTTAGGGGGACTGCGGTCGTCGAGATCAGGGCATGGAGTCGACAATGTGAGTTCAGCACGAGCGCAGTCTACGAGGGCCTGATGGGTCGAAAGGAAATCGCATCCTAGAATTGGGAATTATGGAAGCTAAACACGAAGTTACTTCATGATGATGTTTTTAACAAGTGCGTGATTGAAAGCATTAACAACATTACATTGTCTCATGGCAGTAATATTGGTGAAGAATGGGAACTTCTAAAGCAACGCGTTAAAATGAACGCCATCTCGAGATCTTGTGCTTTAAAGCATGAAGAAAGAATGAAAGAAAATGAACTTAAAGCCATGCTTCAAGAATTGATAGCACTAGAAAGTAAACAGCCGGGCGCATTTAAAGACTATATACGAATTATAAAACAGAAAATTGAACTATTCGAACAGGAACGCTACCGAGGAGCACTCCTCCGTGCAAGAGCAGAGGCGTGGGCGATGGGCGAGACGCCCACTAAACGCGCGCTTGGTATCGAAAAAGCACACGCGCGTCGAAACCATATTGAAGTAATAGAGGAAAATAATACCGAACTAAACACTACTAGCGCTATCTCAGATGCCTTTTTTTCGCTACTACAAAGATCTCTTTGCTGCTGTACCAGTAGACGTAGAGCGTTTCAAGGACGCGTTCCTTGGGCGGATGCCACAGTTACCTAAAGGAACAAAAGAGAATTTGGAATCGCCTATAAGAATTTCAGAAATTGAACACGCAATAGATAGTCTCCCTCCTGGAAAGTCGCCTGGACCAGACGGTCTGGGTGCTGCCTGGTATAAGGTGTTTAAAAAAGAAATCTCCCCAATTTTACTAGCTGTCTTCAAGGAAGCTTATGAAACCAAAGCATTGCCGCCGTCGTTTGCAGAGACACACACTGTTCTCATTCCAAAGACTGATGAAAAAGCAAAGCTAAAGTTAGGTACATCATACAGACCCATATCGTTAACTAACACCGACTATAAAATACTCATGAAAGTAGTTGCAGGGAGGTTGCAGTCCGTTATTACAGAAATAGTTGGTGACCACCAGACGTGTGGCATAAAGGGGCGTTCCATTTTGACGAATACACACACGATGCGTTGTGTGCTTGAGTGCTGTGATGCTCTTCATACTGCTGTAGCGATATTACAGCTTGATTTAGAAAAGGCATTTGATTGTGTACCACATAATGTCCTATTTACTATACTGGAGCATGTTAATGTTGGATCGGTAATTACAGAGGGAGTAGCCCTGGCGTATCGGAGATGTACCACTAGATTAATTATCAACAAAATCCCGGGAGCTCCAGTAAGGCTGGAACGTTCTGTTCGACAGGGCTGCCCAGCTAGCCCTCTTTTGTTCGCTCTGTACATTGAGAGTTTATGTTTGGCCATTATACACAATGAGAGTGTTCGCGGTTTTAAGCTACTGGAAGCTGAAGTGAAGGTTTTGGCATACGCTGATGACTTAGCAGTATGTTGTACCTCGAAAGAAAGTGTAAGAGAGACAATTGACGTTGTCAGTAAATTTGGTCAAATAACGGGAAGTCGAGTGAATTGGGGGAAGAGTCTGGGGCTATGGCACGGCCAGTGGTCATCAGTCCCAGATACCTTTGCCAACATTCAGTGGTTTACAAATCCAGCAAGGTACTTAGGTGTACCCCTTCAACACTATAAAAACAGTGATGAATACTGGAATGAACAGGTACAACAAATGCGAGAAAGAACATCCCGCTGGAACGCCACTTGTCTCTCAATGTTTGCTAAAGCCGCTGTATGTAATACGTTTTTTATGAGCAAGTTATGGTACGTGATGCAAGTGCTGAGTTGTACACGAGTGAATGTGCAAACGTTTCATAGAACATTCGCAGTTTTTGTGTGGGGATCCACTTGGGAAAGATGCAGTAGAACTAATCTGTTTAGGCGAGTTAAAAAAAGGGGGACTTAGCTTGTCACATCTATTTGTGCGACAGCTAGTTAATCGCTTTCTCTTCTTTCGGGACGTTCAAGATCCTTTTTTGCGAACTGTGTGCCAGTTACGCCTTTACCGCGCGCTACCTAACCTTGTTGTTAGCACTGCAAACATACCTGGAGGCACGCGAGGCTTTTTCAAGGAAGTTGTGGACAGTGTCCGTTTCCTTTCAGTAAGATTTTCAACTGAATATCTTTTTGGAGTAACGCGAAAGAAATTATATCAAGATATATGTGAAATGATTTTTCCAGTACCTATGTATAGGTCAATAAACAGTGGAGGCGAAGGAAAAGACGTACCGAAAAGAGTTAAAAAAATGCAAATTCAGCCAGGCGCAAAGACATTCTTCTTTAAATTACGTTCAGGCACTTTATGAGTACGGACATTCTTGGAAGAGCGGGGTTTTTATATGCCGTGGGGTTCTGACTGCTTTATCTGTAGAAAACCAGAGACAATCGATCACGTATTTTTGCACTGTTGGGAAGGGGTGTACTTTTGGGATGTTTTACAGAGAACGCTGAAAAAAGAGTTTCCACTGCATCCACTAGGAATCAGGTTTTTACAGATAGAAAAGGAGGACGGGATACCTTTTGACCTAATTATGCTTCTTGGCCTCCACTGTTTATGGCGGGCAAGAATAGAGGGATTTTACTGCGACCCTGACAGGCGGCCTGCACGTGTGCTCTTTCGCGAGAGCATTGTTCAGTACATAGATGTGCTCAAACAACAGGACTATGTTCCCGACTGGCTGGCCAGAGTTGAACATCTGGCATACCTTAAGGAATTTTAAGAAAAGCCAGTACTTTTCTTTATTTTTAGTTTCTTATCTTGACATTGTCGCTGTTATGTGTATTATTCTAAATGGTGCCTGTTGATGTACGTGAGACGTGAATGAACCGGTAATAAAGAAAAAAAAAGTGGCGTAGCTCAGTGGTAGCGTGCTGGGTTGCCACGCAGAGGACCCGGGTTGGATTCCCGTTCTGTCACAGGTGTTTTTTTTATTTATTTAGTTTTTTTCTTATTTCGTGCGATATTGGTTACGGACACCGGCGGCGGCGGCGGCGGACAACTACGGCGCAGAAACGACCCTTGTTGTGATCTCAAAACAGCTTTCGCTGTAATACAGCAGGCATCAGAGCCTTCGTATTACTTTGTAACTTCAGGTTAAAATATAGCATTCACTAGCGTAATCAACCTGAGATTTTGTCGCCTGACTTTAAATAAAATTGGGACACAAAAATGAAACAATTTTCAACCAAACACCGCGGTTACAGCTAAAGATATAATGAAACAGATCAACCTGTCAATACAACATGGCCTCTGTACCAAAAGCATGTAAATGTCGCTGTTAAAATCTACATCTGCAACAACAATTTACGCAAACGCAACACTTGCAGCTGTTAGTCATGAAGCTGCATGCAGTTGTATCCCCACCTTTAGTTATTACAAGATGAAGACAGGCGCCGATGAATGCGACACAACTTCAGCATCATCAAAAGTGATTAAGACGGGAGTTTTCAGAAGAAACACGTTTATCAGGCAATCAATCTTTATCTGCGTGCAGATAATTTTTCCAATTAAAAGAATAAAAATAACATTTAGCTGTTCCAAGGCGTTGTTTTGGGGTTCTCCAGTCGGTGCTGATTATTCCAAAACTATTCGAAAAATATTCGGTATTTCGAATATTTTCGAATGTGTACTATTCGATTCGAGTACCGAATCGAATACAGCGCCATTCGATTCGTTATTCGAAATTTTCGAATATTTGCACACCCCTAGTATTTAATCTGTTTGCTCTCGAGGGCCTTCCGAGGGGAAAAAATCACGTATTAAAAGAACTAGATGCCCGTATTGTCGGAATTTATTGCTGCATGCACGTTTAATAACGACAACGAAATTCGCTACATATTGACTATGATATGTGTGCTTTGTTTTAAACAGTATTTTGTGGCATTTCAAACCGTATTTCGATTCGCCCAGTGTTATTTCAAGGTGAGGAGGAGGAGGGGTACAGGGTTAAAATATATCATACCCATGTCTAGTATAGTATAGCAAGGTTTTGGAAATGGCAGTGAGGGTGAGGAGGATGGCGGGGAGGAGGGGATTAAATTAATAAAGCATAGCATAGGCATGTACAGTAGAACCTCGCGGTTACGCTGCCGGGTGCTGCGTTTTCTTGGCTGTTACGTCTTTTTAGGCCGACCCCGGCATAGCTCCAGCAGGATCCAATCCATTGCTAACCCCGCTATTACACCACAAGAGTGGGACCCCCCCCAGCAGTGTACGTTGCGAAGCGGCCTTCCGAGACGGCCCAGGCGGTGATGTTGACTTTTCCTGTGGTTTGGCTTGGTCCGTTTGGTGACTGGACGATCGGCTGCACCGCTAGAAGCGGTCAGGGGTGAAATTACGATGAATTTTATTGCGATAGCAATAATATGGACAGTCTCTACGGGTTTTCTTCATCGCCGTCGCCGTCATGTCCCGTATAAAGTCCAAACTCATAAGATCCTCCAGCGGATCGTACGTTCTACCCGCGCGTGGTAGCGTGCGAGCGGGGGCGACTAACGCGGCTGAAGCGGGGATCAAACGAGCTGGCCCATCTCAGTCGCTCCGAGGCGCATCTAATAAGGTCCCCCCCGCCTGTCAGACCAGCCGTCGAATGCTCAAGCAGAGAGACAACACCCCGCCCCTCTTTAACGAGCATGAAAAGACAGGAGGGGTGGGTGGTCCTTCGAGCAGCAACTCGACCTTTGATTTTACGAGCGCGGTCATCGCTGGCGCGCGCGTTATCTGGCTATCTCGGCAGCCGTCAGCGGGCGGCTCGTATATCCTACTACGTGGTGCGTTCTCAACGCAAAGAGATGGTGCGAAAAATGTGCCTTGAGCGGCCGTATTCTCTTACACCAGCGTTTTGTAGAGTTGCTTGAGATCGGATCCAATAGAGTTAGCTGCCAGCCTCACCTCGTATAACATTACAATTTGATGCTACGGCATTCATTTCTTCAGCCTTTAAGTCCTGCCACCAGAAACTCGACCTACGAGGTCCATATTTTGCATCTAAACATCGCCCGTATTACTGTTTGGGCGCTAATAATTGGTTTTCATGCATTCAAGGGCATTGTATATAGCGATTACGTTTTCGTGACGCCGTTGTCGCTCCTTCGATTTTGTCCGTTGATGATATGATATCGTGGCCGAGTGTGCCAATGCGTGCGTCAGTGATGACGAAATTGAGGAGGTGGAGCAAGTGCCGGAGCCAACAGCTTCATCGATCGTAACAACACTCATAGGCGTGTGCACGAGGGGGGGGCATGGGGAGCGGCCATCATCCCCTCCTAGTCACCTATGAGGTGGGGGGGGGGGGGGGCGCAAAATCTGCTCCATACATTGAATAAGGAGGGGGGGGCACGAAATCTGCCTCGTCCATTGACTTAATAGGGAGGGGGGCGCTGCGGCGAACCTTTGCCCCCCCCCTATACGGGGACCCTGCGCACGCCTATGACAGCGCTGTATTGATATGGTATTTGTTGCGGAGATTAACGCGCAGTCGCGACGCCGAAAGCGACATGGAATTGCAGGTACTTGAGACTCCTTCGACTGATCGGGCGTGAGAAAATTTGTTGAAGCCAAATGTTTGAAATAAGATTGCGTGCTTCTCGGCACTACTGTAACTGCCTTTTTTTTTCTTGGCTCTTATGTCCTTTTTTGACGGTCCCGTGAAAAACGTATCAGCGGGATCTATGGCATAGTATATCATAGCAAGGGTGTGGCGAAAGGACGAGGAGGAGGGGAGAGCGATAAGCAGAGCACGACCATGCATAATATACTATAATACACTAAGGGGAGTGAGGGTGATGGGGGAGTGGTGTGAGGGTGAGGAGGATGGAAAAGAGGATGGTGAGGTGGTAAATATATATAGGTGATTCTGTAGAGAAAAAGGAAGGGGGGGTTCTGTGTGCACGATAACTGTCTCTCCAAGAGGACACCTCAACCGATACACACACGGGGAAAGGGGATGAAAAGGAGAAAGAGAGAAGGAAAGACAGAAAAGTAGGGCTTGCGGGGAGGAAGGGCGAGGGGCGCGCTAGACTACGTGCGTGTTGATTTTAGAGCCGCTCGCCGAGGCCGGCAGCGTCGATGAAGGAGAGAAGGGCGGCAAGGGCGTTACGGCGACGGTCGCTGCAGCCGGTGGGGAAGAGGATGTCCTCGAGGGTCTCGCAGGGCAGGCCGAGAAGACGGTAGCGGGTTGCGAGCTGCTTCCTTGCACAGTCAGAAGTGGGGCACTCACATAGCAGGTGAGAAAGTGTTTCAACTGCGCCGCAGTCGACGCAAGCTGACGAAGGAGCTCCCCCGCAGCCGCTGTTTTCGTTCCCCCGTCCATGCCGAGCCCGTCCGCAGGGAAAAGAGGAGGGCGCGCTCTCGCCGGGAGAAACCAGTCATGGGGAGTAGAGGAGGGGGGGCGTCCATCGGCGACCCGCTCGTCTGGGTGGTCGCGCTGCAATTCTCGGCGAAAATTACAGCGCGCGGAATCGAAGGAGTTGGCGTATGGTGTCAATGGGGCCGCGGGAGAATGCGCCTGCTTGGCCAGATCGTCGGCAGCCTCATTTCCCGCGATGCCAACATGGGAGGGAAGCCACTGCAGAACAACATCGCAGCCGTGCTCCTGAACCGACCGCAGGCTATGCGCAACACGTTGTGAAAGTGGCGGGCCGCGTTCCTCCTTCATGAGCTGTCGCAGAGCTGACCTAGAGTCACAGTAAATTGCAGCGCTCTTGATGGTAGGCGACTCACTAAGGAGGTCGGCAGCCAGCTGCAAACCCACGAGTTCCGCGGTTGTCGAGGAAGCACAGAAACTGAGGCGGCACTGCAGGGTTTTGTCGAGCTCAGGGGCAATGCAGGCGGCCGCAGCTGAACGGTCTCGTAGCACAGAGCCATCAGAGAAGACTTGTGTTCTGCCAGCTAGGTCGTCGTGCATCCTCGCCGCAGCCTCCTGAGCGATGGCACTTTGAGGTGTGTGTCGCTTTGAGCGTATGCCCGGCAGTTCGAGGCAAACACGGAGGGGCGCTCGCCGGTGTGGAGGGGGCCAGCGCGCACACGGGGCAGGTTCGTCGACAACGAGGCTGTCGTATAGGTCGACGATTCGACCGACCTGAGTGTTTGGGACAGCACGAAGTCGGGCGAGTAGGGGACCGGCGCCGGGAGCGCGATGGAGGCGCTCCATGTGACCCAGGGCGCGCAGATCCGCTGTAAGCGACGCAGGCCACGCGCGAGTTTCTGCGAGAGTCTCGGCCACACGAGTATGACGAGGGATGCCGTGGCACATTCGGATCACTCGCCGATGATCCCGGTCGATCGCTCGCCACTGTGGGGCCTGAAGGGTGCAGAGAGGGAGAGCGTAATGCACCACGGAGAGGGCCATTGCCTCGTATATGGTGCACGCGAAGGTGGGAGGGCATCCGTTGCCGCGGGCGAGGAGTCGACGGACACATGACTCAACGCGGCAAGCATCCTGCCGAATGCGCCGCACTGCGGGGAACCACCGTAGACGATTGTCAATGGTTAGCCCGAGGTATCGAACACTCTTTTGCCAAGAGATCGGCACACCGTCGAGCTGTAGGCACGGGAGGTGGCGGCGGGCTGCAGCACGAGGGTGGACAACGAGGGCCTCGGTTTTCGTTGCCGAAATTGCGAGGCCAATGTCACTAATAAACTTCGCCACGCACTGCAGAGCCATCTGCATCCGCCCGCGGACCTCAGAGCACATCCGGGTAGGGCCGCGCACGTAAAGGGCGATGTCGTCCGCGTAAACAACAGCGCGCACTGGGAGAATTGCCGTTTCAGGGAGACACTTCACAAGTGGTGCAAGCACCAAGTTGAAAAGAAATGGGCTGAGAACACTGCCCTGCGGCACACCAGTGTGGACGGGACGCGGTGAACTGGTCACCCCCCCAACGCGCACGGCAAACGTCCGGTCTGCAAGGAAGGCCCGAACATAATCGAGAAGCCGGCCCTCGACGCCAAGGGAGCGCACTGCATCGACGATGGAAGCATGGGGCAGCGAGTCGAACGCCGACTGGACATCGAGAAGCAAGAGGATGGCCATCTCCTTGTCGTGGAGAGCCTGCTCAAGTGTGCTGACGACGGCTGCAATGCAATCGGCCGTCGCACGATGAGGTCTGAAACCGCACTGCTCGGGGGGCAAAAACATTGCGTGCATCCGCAATCCAGTGCAATCGATGAAGGGCCATTTCCTCCATTGTTTTTCCAGCCACTGAGGTGAGAGAAATGGGCCGATAAGATTTGATCGCACGAGGCGACTTGCCTCGCTTGAGGACTGGGATGACAGTTGCTGTGCGCCACTGGTCAGGAAGGGATCCACTTGCGAACACCCGGTTATAGGCCTCCAGCAGGATGGGGCGCTTGGAAGCGTCGAGATTACGCAAGAGTTGATGGGTTATTCCATCTGGGCCAGGTGCGCTGCGATTTCGTTTTCGCGAGAGAACACGCTCGAGCTCGCAGAGAGTGAAATCCTCTTCGCAGAGCGAGCGGATGTCTGCGGCGAGAGTCAGCTCAGGGGGAGGGAGGGGTGGTGCAGTGTAGCTCGTGGCGCGTGCGACTGCATCCGGGGCAGCGGAAGCAGTAGGTACGAAGGAGGAGGCAATCAGCTCGGCAAGGTCCATTTCTGAAATACCGCGCCCCACAGCGATGGCCAGCACAGGGCAGCGTGGAACCTTGGGGTTGAGCATCGCACGCATTATGCGCCAGCCGCGGCCACGGCGACGTGGGTCCTTTAGTGATGAGCAGACGCCCGTCCAGCTGCGGTCACGAAGCTGCTCAGCGTGACGTCGGCACACCGCGTCGAGTCTGTTGTATAGTGTCCAGGGATTGATGGCGGTGGAGCGCAGCGCCTGTCTTTGAGCGCGGCGGCGGACTGCGCGAAGGTTTAGAAGCTTCACGTCCGGGCAGGGTGACCCCGCAGGCACGACACAGCGGGTCGTAGCTCGCTCTGCGCACTCCGCGATACGCGGGAAGAAGTCATCAGAGGACTGAACACTCGCGCACAATTCGCGGAAGAGAGGCCAGCGGACGACATTGTAACTTCGTACAACACCACGGCTGGGATGACTTGGTGACAGCGTGATCGGGAAGTGGTCCGAGCCGGCCGTGTCTGGTTCGCGCTTCCATTCATAGGAACAACGCTCCGACACGAGGGCCAGGTCAATCACCACAGCGGCCACACCTCTACGGGCGAAGGTAGCTTCCCCAGAGTTCAAGACGAATAGGCCTGTGGACGCAATGACGTCATTCAGGTCCCGACCACGCGTGGAAGTTCGGGGACATCCCCAGCTCACGTGGTGAGCGTTGAAGTCACCACAACACACAAGGTCGCTGTGAAGGGCCGCGACTAGTGGTGGCAGGAATGCAAAACTGGCCACGCTGACGGGGCGAACGTACACACTCACTACCGATGTATCGACGCGGCCAACTCGTACCGTGGCGGCTACACACTCAACAGTTGAACAGCAGAACCGCTCTGTAGACACGACCGCGTGCGCAAGCGTTGCCCGGATGTATAGAGCGGCACGGGGCTTTCCAGGTGGGTGCGAGATGTCGGTACAAGGGACACTGTTGCACTCGGGCAGCGCACACTGCGTGGGACTGCTGTAGCCAATGTAGCCGGGCAGCGACACCTCCTCTGCGCGAACATACGTCTCTTGCAAGGCAAGGACATCGTAGTTGCGCAGGGGAAGGATTGCTGCGAGCTCTGCCTGTCGGCGACGCAGTGAGCGGCAGTTCCACTGCAGTATGCGCGGCCTAGACTCGCGTCGCTCACTCGCCATCACTGGTTAACGCAAGGTGGGTGACCAGCGCTGCAGCACAGAGCGGGCGAACGGGACAGCCGAGTGGCAGAAAGTCCATAGCGGCTGTCAGAGCTGCCGCGAGCACAGTGATCACCGAGTTCCTCTTGTCGGTGGCAGTTTGTGAGTCATTTGCAGAGGGACCACCAGCGGCCGCCGCGTACGAAAAGTTCTCGCAAACCAGCGGGTGAGCACGGGACAAGGTGGTAGAGTCGGGTGTTGGTCGGTCTCCTGTATTTTGTCCACGCACGATAGCGAGCGCCTCACGGCGCGAGATTGGGAGCGACGATTCGGCGCGCACTTCCAACAAACGCCGCTCTTCCTGCCAACGGGGGGCAGCGGGGCTCGGTAGCAGAGTGTGCTGCACCACAGTAGAAACACTTCGCCTCCTTCGCGGTGCACTCACCGAGGGTGTGTGGCTTGCCACAACGTACACATCGCCGCTCGAACGTGCACGTTACGTCCGTGTGCCCATAACGACCACAGAGTTCACACTGGGTTGGCCGTGGACGGTGAGCGCGCACGGGGCGGCGCTGCTTGAAAAGTTCCACATGACGGGGAGCCTTGTTGCCGGCGAAGCGCACAACAACGTCGCGGCCAGAGCGAGAGCACTGTAGGACAGGCAACCTCGACTCGATGTTGGCGCGGACTGCATCCTCGTCTAGTGCGGGGTCGACGTTATAGATGACGCCGCTGCAGGTGTTCGTCGACGCTTGCTTCGCGCGCACAGCAATGCCGCAGATGTCGGCCACGGCGAGCAGGGGGTCAAGGGGAGTTCCGGCGGTGACGTCGACCGCGACGACGTTGCGGCTGAAGTTTACGCGGACGCGACTGACACCCTCCAAAGGAGCCAAACAGGAGGAGATGGCTTCCTGTGTGGCTGTCCGGAAAGTTTCTCTCCTGACAGCCGGTCTGTAGAGCACCGTCTCCGGCTGGGTGACGGGGCTTGTGTGCCGTGGGGACCGGGGACTCGGGTCCCTGGCAGCGGGCTTCTCAGCACGTTGAAGTCGACGCCCGGTGTTGATGGGAACGCTTGGTGCGCAAAGCTCTGAACCGCCTGGGGCCCCAGTGGGGGGGAGAGCGGGGAACTCTTCGGCCGTCAGCTGTCCCAGCACGCAGCTGGTGCGAGGGAGTGGGGTGGAGGGAGCGCCATTGACGGGCTCCTTTCCTTTAAGGACGCCCGAACTTGCTGCGCCGGTGGGGGGCGGGAGGTGGGTTCCTTGAAGTCAGCTGTGTAGCCTCCGTGACGTTAGCACAGGGGGAGGGGGGTGCTGGTGGACGCTCGTGTGGCATCATTCAACGAAGATGAGGCAGTCCTTTCTTCGCCCCCCGCTTCGATGGAAGGGGGAGAGTTCTTGTTTGACAAGGGGCACTGTCCCGCCTGATTCTCCTCGGGAATCTCAATGCGGTCGTTACCTTCCTGTTCCACCGTGGCTTGTTCGCTGGAATTTGCCTCGGCGTTAAGATGGCCGACTTGGGAGGGAGGACGAGCCAAGATGGCAGCAGCGGCTTCCTCGGCTGAGGAGCCTGCGGCGCCTGGTGAGTTGAAGGGGCCAGGGCTGGATGGCAGTTCTGGCGCCTGGCTTGTGGCGCCTGGTACAACCGTGGCGGGTCGTTTGTACCTGCGTGGCTGAGCAGGACTCTTGCGAACCTTGCGAGGACGACGGCGAGGTGAGAGCGGTTTTCTGGCCTCATCTTGCCGAAGGATGTTGTTTGCCTCCCGGAGAAGGAGTTCAAACGCTCGAGAGCGCTTGGAGCTGCCGCTTATGGTGAACCCCGACAGGGAGCTTGGCGAAAAGTTGTCGTCCATCACAAGGAATGCCGGGGGGACAGGGGGGGAATCGGCTGGTGGGGGGGGTAATAAAAAAACATGATAAAAAAAAAAAAGCCGATCGAAAAAAGGCTAGGCGGACCTACATCGTCCTATTTAAACCCCGAGGAGGGCTGGACTCGTGCGCGGAGACTCTGGGTAATCGTTATAGGGAAATTAAGAGATAACTAATTCAAATGATAGGGGAGGTTGAAGGAATAAAGCGTAGCATAGCCATGTATAGTGTAAGATAGCGAGGTTGAGGAGGAGAAGAAGAAAGAGGGAGGGTATAGCATATTAAGTGGTGGAGGGAGGTGAGTACGAGGTTGGAGACATGCAGGTGGTCGAGCCGAGAGGAGGTTCCTTCGCTATGCCCACCTTCGCCTAATTTTGCACCCCGGCATTTCATTTCTGAGGATTCCCGTCAGCTCCACTGTACATTGGGCTTTACGACGTTAATTCAGTTAAAGACGCGCGCAATTTCTATTACATTATTTAACCCAAAAAGTAGGTCAGTGCAGTGGGTGCTACCGAGTAATAATTGTTGTCGATTAATTGTGAAACCGCCAATGCCGTAAATAATCACAGGATTAGTGACACGAATTTGGAATATTATCGGTTTGTCGCTCTAAATAAAAATACCAGTGTCGAGAGCCCTAAAAAGAGTATTCTGGTGCCTGGGAATGCATCGAATACATTGTTAATCCCGCTACCCTAATAAAACACTTTCGTTTTCGACATCGACGAGGTGGCTTGGCAGTGACGTTCTATCGCAGTGTGGCGTCACGGGAAACGCCAACTCGCGACGTACTAGCGGCAAATCTGTCATTAGCTCGTGATTCGCCTAAACAACGATGAGTGAATTGTCGCCCAGTGGCCCCGACAGCGATTTTTGCGATCTAAGCTCCATGCAGGATGGAGAGTTCTTAAACTAAGCGGAACTGTGTTGACTCATTGGGATAATGTCTATTGCGGTAGCGGCTCGCTTGCGGATGCTCAGGGAGGAATACTTTAAAATCAAAGTAAAATATTTTACACGTGTTGTCTGACTCCTGTGTGTGGAAAGCGCTGACACTACGTACCAAAGAAACAAAAAATGTCCATTAAACGATGTCTCAAAATGGTGTCAGTACTGATTTAAGTAATTCAACATATATAAATCGTTGCGCAAAAGCCTGAAAAAATGGAGCATTCATTCCCGGGATTTCGGGACATCTGTACGTGGCACCATCTCTGGGCGGCAGCAACGGCGTCCTGCCATAACTGAGGGGGAAATAGGTGAAACATATATCATAACACTAGTTATCAAAAACAACTCCGGGTCTATACAGTAGAGACCTAATAAAGCATTTTCGTAAAAGTGCAGTGTCACACTACAAAGCGTGTGGCTTCTCCAGGACAATAAACACCGTCCATTGAGAACACATGGGGCCTCATTGTAAAATATTCGACCTTCTGGGAAGCCACGCGGTTTGTAGTGCGACAATGTAATCTTAGCAGCATGTTCAATTAAGTGTCTGCTGTGTGGAACCGGGAGTCCTGTTTGATAACCAGCTTTTTTTGTCAGATATGACTTCTTTCGCCTATTTCCCATTCAGTTTCGGCAGGCCACCGCTGTCACCGACGAGAGATAGCGCTACGTGCACACATCCTGGTCATGGCAGAAAGGTATCGAAAGCACGCATGCGCATCTTACCGGCATGGTCCATGGCGGAGGCACCTCGACGGGCCGTAGCTTAGGCAGGCAGATCGACTTCGCTCGGGACTTGCGCCGCGCTTCGGCTGCTCCGGAGAAAGACAGCATGCGCGACAGACGCCGGCGCATCGCCGACGGGCGACGCCTGGGTGCGAAGTTCTGGGCCGACAGCTGGGAGCCTTCATCAAAACTCATATCCTGCAAAGTTTGTCGAGGTCAGTGTCAAGTAAAAGGTACGGGTGAAAACGCCAGCGTATAACAATGGAAGCTTGCCCAACCACGTTCAACATCACACTAAAGCGCAAGAAAAATGTACAATGAGACATTATTGCGGATAAAATAATGGCAGCTTCGCGCTCATGGTGCAAAGCCTGAAGGAAGAGCGGAGCTGTGCGGCTCTTCTTGTTTCAATTGATAATTATCTTTCCTTCTCTTTCTCTCTGTTTCTTGTATCTCTTTTTGTATCTGTTTCTATTTCTTCCTTTCTCACTTTGCCTACTTCTCTTTCTCACTCTTCTATATTTCTTTCTTTTTCTTCCCTTTCTCTTCCTATATATTGCTTCCTCTTTCTTTCTACATATCTCTTTCTTTCTCGGTGCAAGTTTCTGACTTTTTATCTGTTTTAGTCTTTATTTTCTTTATTTGTCTCCATTCTCTCGGCCTCTCTCTTTCTCTCACTGTCAAGGTTTTTCTTATCTCTTCCTCTGTCTTTTTTGAAGTTTGAAGTGTATTAGCATGAAATAAACACAAATCGATTGCAAGCACTGTATGGCCCCTTAGCCAAAGGCTAGAATTGCGGCCATTTAAAACATTTAATTCACAGTTGCTCTCATCAAATACTTTTAAAAACAAAAATGAGTAATAGCAGAAAAAAAAAAGAAAAACACAAGAAATAATATATTAGAGACATGAAGTTTATAAGAGAGAAAAACGAGACTTTTCGTTTAAACTTAAATATGGCAGTAAAAAAGAGAAACACAACAATAAAACAGGTATGTCAGTATGTATCTACAGGCTGCGTACTTGATTTTGGTGTCTATACATGCCCAGATTATATTTTTTGTAGATAATATTTTTTTAGCCAGTGTGATACGTTTTTGCTTTGTCTTCCCTCAAGTGGTATGTCGTTCCGTCTTTTTACCAATATATTCCATTTAGCACGATTGAAAGTTGGGCGAGTTGGTGCGGATTCATTGCATTGCAAGACAGTCACGAAGAAAGGTGATGCAGGCCTTTGTTTGAAAAGACCGCAGGGTTTTACAAGCACCAAACGAAAACTCAGAGGGAAATTACTGAGGCCTTTCACATCAGCCAAGAATGTACGAGGTGCATAAGCCATCCCTCTATCAGTCTGCATGAAAAGGAGATAGGGTTCCTGCAACGACACGTGCACCAGATGATATGATGCTTTTGGTTATCGGTCGTCATGGCGGGGGATTACTGGGATTGCGTTATATAAATGTGTGTTCTATATAAAATATCTCAGTTGTTTCTAAGCGCGTCGTCGTGTATTTATCACCTTTCTTTCTTTACCGTCTCTCCGCGCAATTTAAAAGGAATGAATAAATTCCACTAGTCTCTGGCCATATCAATTTCTTGCCAGTGGTATGTTAAGGTTTCCAATCGTTTTGTTTCTTGTCAGACGATTTGGCACACGCAATAGTGATATGTTATAGGGATAGTTGTCTTTAATTATACTGTTAATACACTTTGCCATACCTTTTTCTCGTAAGAAATCGAATGGTAGGATTTGTAGTTTAGAAAAAATTGGTCTGCTAGCTTCATTTCGCCGCGAGCAATTAATAATTCGGACGGCGTTTTCGTATGCTTGTTTTAGAGGCGAAGCACCGTAGTCAAGTCTTGTCGGTTTGCATCGTCGTCTACTGCTGCTGTCGTGACGGTCGATTTGCTTGAGCGCAAGAGAGCGCGCCACCGCCTCAGCGCTCACCGCGTGGCGAGAGAGCGCGAACGGCGCGCGTTGACTATAGGCCTCCCAAGCTCGGCCAGGGGGCGCTGCGGCGCGAGCGGAATGTTGGCGAAAAAGTAGAATGAACCTAATCTATAAAGGCAAGGGAGAAAAGGATAACATTCGCTCGTACAGACCGCTAACCATTACATCGGTGCTATACAGCTTGGCGATGCAGGCAGTAAAAATAAAAATAGAAACGTGGGCAGAAAATAATGATATTTTGGGAGAACTTCGGAATGGATTTCGAGTCGACAGGCGGTTAGACGATAACCTGTTTGTCCTCACTCAGTGTATAGAAATATCTAAAATAGAAAACAGGCCCTTGTACATTGCTTTACTAGATATCACCGGGGCGTACGACAACGTTAATCAGGAATTTTTGTGGCATATATTGAAAGGAATGGGCATAGGGGACGACTGTGTGCACTGTGCACCTTTTGAGGGAGATATACCGAGACAATACATTGTGCATAGAATGCATGTGTGCACACGAACGGCAAACCAATCGCTGCTCTCTTCTTCTCTGAGGTCCATGGCATATTTCATGTGTGTAAGGAATCACTTCGACCTTGAGATTCTTCAGCGTAGTCTTCTATGCGGTGACATCAGCTTCAGTGCTGTCGTTCTTTCTTTTCCTGCGGATTGTTTCAAATACTGAGATGAGCAATCAGTAAGTATAGTGGGATACATTTACGCGAGTGACCTGAGCCTCAAAGCTAGCACCTATGAAGTGGTTGCTGGATCGGTTTAATAGAGTGGAGAAGCAAGGCACATATATTGCGCTTTCAACAAGTTTACTCGTGTGTATGAGAAATGTGGCAGTGGCCTGCGGGCAGCCCAACGATGCGATACAGCACGTCTTAAGTACAAAAGAGAAACGGCTCACACTTTGTACTATTGTACAAATGAGAGATCTTATGCAATATCAGTTCAAAGAAACCTTGGACGAATGACGCCGTTAGTAAGTGATACGATCTCATCCGTCAAGTCTTTCTAGCCTATCTGCGCGTACAAAGGAATGTAAGACTTACAAGTACAAAGATTGTAGTATATTGCATAGTTGTACCATGCACTTTCCTTGGATTACAAAACAAAAGGAGTGTAGTGAATTGCTTGCGCACTCACATGAAAGCGGCTGGACTTCCGTCGAGAAGTCAACGCCTTTTTGGCCGGAAGCGAGACGACAGTGGAAGCCAGTTGGGCAAGCAGATCGTCGGTACTCATAGCACGCGTCGTCCTGCAGAAAGGAAGAAGCAGGGGCGCATGCACAGTCATTCGTTTCTCCTCGACAGCAAATATGGTTTAAGTCGATGTATTACACGCAGTCTCTTTGTGACGGAGGTGAAGCTGCGCAAAAAAAAGAAAAAAACAAACGAGACGTCTTGCGTCCGTGAATGCCCCATCGCTCATTTTACGCATAGATGAGACAGCAACAATATCGAGTGGATGTTGTGATTGAAGTCCGATGAATCAGGTTTACGTTCATTCTAAAAGACAGGGCGTGAAAACGCGCACACAAGAAGGAAGTCAGGACAACACAAACGCCTGACTTGGTTGTTGAGCCCGTGTTTAGACGCCCTGTTTCTTTTATAATGAATACGTAACAACTAGCTCAGCTTTCTGTTATTCTAAGCCAGGTTTACGTTTATCAGTTTAAATGAATGCAGTGAATGAAGAGCAGTTAAGCAGTCGTATTTATCATTCAGAACTGTTCCAATGTTGGTCAGCAAAACAGGCCATATTATAATGCCTCCTTTTCTACGCGTCCTGTTTGCTTCTCTTCGGTCTCCTTTTCGTGCGTGTCTAGCTTTGCGTAGTGAATGATAAATAATGCTTCCATGTATGAACGGGTGATCACTTATCAGTAAATTGTTAATAATAATAATATCTGGGGTTTAACGTCCCAAAACCACGATATGATTATGAGAGACGCCGTAGTGGAAGACTCCGGAAATTTTGACCATCTGGTGTTCTTTAACGTGCACTGACATCGCACAGTACACGGGCCTCTACCATTTCGCCTCCATCGAAATGCGACCGCCGCGGCCGGGATCGATCCCGCGACCTTCGGGTCAGTAGCCGAGCACCCTAGCCACTGATCCACCGAGGCGGACGTTATCAATAAATTGTTGATGGGCGAATCGCACCCGAATATGGTGGCTCAAATGATGTGGCGTTCTGCTGTACGGGCAAGACATCGTCGGTGTCTACACGTGTATGCCTGTCGCAGTCGTGTTTGCATAACGGCCTAATAGAAAGGTCTGCCCGTCCACCATAGTCAAATAATCCAAAATGTACAAAATGTGTCGGCCAAGCAACATACCCAATAATTTCATATTTCATATATAAATTCTCAACAGTGAGACTAGCTTTACCGGTACTTAAAGAACAGATTTTTTCCATTCACTGCTACATTCTAATGACTTGTGTTTTCTACAGCCGCCGTGCGCTATTAAACTACGGTTTGCTTAATCGCGTACGTAAGTGGGGAAATCTCAAACTCTAGTCATACAATGGCCTTTCGCACTTACATGGTCATTTGCACGTAACGAGCACTCGTAATCAATCTTTCGTTCCTGCCGCATAACGCAGAGTGCACTCGAGGATTCTCACGGCGCCTTCAGTGCACTGTACATGGAACAAGAAAACGGAATGCGGTGCCTGGTTCGAATTACGTCTGCGGTGGCCGCGTTTCGATGGGGGGTCAAAATGTCGAAGGGAGCGTGTTGTTTTTAAATGCGAAGCATTTCTTAGCGAACTTCGGCGACTTTGAGCGTATCTATCTATCTATCTATCTATCTAGCCGCCTACGACTTTGTGCTCTCCTGGCCGTATCGTTAATGGGATTTATACCAAATTTGGTATGGCATAACATGACTGTATGACGAACATAAATGGCTGGTCATATCATGAAAATCATGAATAACTTGTCATGAAAAGTATGATTTACATGCCACGCTCATGGCGCGCTCGCGGCCGTTTCGTTAGCTTGATATACACCAAATTTGCGATTAAGTGACGTGACTGTATGACGAACATAAATGACAAGTGGTAATATGAAAATCATGACTTCATGAGCGACATGACTTGCATTCCACGCTCATAGTGCGCTCGCGGCCGTTTCGTTAGCTTGATATACACCAAATTTGGTACTGAGTGACATGACTGTATGACGAACATAAATGACAAGTGGTAATATGAAAATCATGACTTCATGAGCGACATGACTTGCATTCCACGCTCATAGTGCGCTCGCGGCCGTTTCGTTAGCTTGATATACACCAAATTTGGTATTGACTGACATGACTGTACGACGAACATAAATGACAAGTGGTAATATGGAAATCATGACATGTCATGTGCAACATGACTTGCATGCCACGCTCATGACACTCTCGTGGCCGTTTCGGTAGCTTGATATACACCAAGTTTGGTATTGAGGTACGTGACTGTATGACTAGCATAAATGACAGGTGGTAATATGGAAATCATGACCTGCATGTCATATACAACATGATTTACATGCCACGCTCATGGCGCGCTGACGGCCGTTTCGCTGGCTTGATATACACCAAATTTGGTATTGACTGACGTGACTGTATGACGAACATAATTGCGAAGTGGTAATATGGAAATCATGACATGTCATGTGCAACATGACTTGCATGCCACGCTCATGACACTCTCGTGGCCGTTTCGCTAGCTTGATATGCAACAAACTTCGTATTTAGGGACGTGACTGTATGACGGGCATAAATGACGTTTTAATATGGAAACCATGACACGTCATGCGCAACATGACTTGCATGCCACACTCATGGTACTCCCGTGGCCGTTTCGCTAGCTTGATATGCACCAAATTTGGTATTCAGTGACGTGATTGTATTGAAAGGATAAATGACAAGTGGTAATATGCAAATAATGACATGTCATGTGCAACATGACTTGCATGCCACGCTCATGACACTCTTGGGGCCGTTTCGCCAGCTTGATATACACTAAATTTTAAGGTGAAAGCCTTTAATGTCTCATGCTCACGTCCGCCCGTCCGTCCATCCGTCCCTCCGGCTGTGCCGAACATGTAAACGGTGGACGCCGGGGCCGCGCAAACGGACGCCGGTCGCGTTGGACACTACAGCGCTCGTGCTTTGCTTGCGTGACGTCGTGGTGCCCAGCGTCTCTAATCATGCAAGGAGGGAGACGCGCGCATCAGTTTCATTCTGACCGACCCCGTCTCAGTGGGCACAGGCGTTCGAGGAACACACTTTGGAATTGACAAAGTGTCCGTCAATTTAAACGCTGGAACGCGGATGGCGTCTGCACGATGCGCAGAGCGCGAGAATACGAACGCATGCGAAACGGAGGCAGATTGGTCTCGCGTCTCGCTGTGATTCGAGGTAAAAGATTAAGCGATAATTGGCAGGTGGTAACATGTAAATCTTGGCACGCATGTCATCTACAATGCCACTTACATGCCACGCTCATGGTGCGCTTGCGTCCAATTCGCTAGCTTGATATACACCAAAATTGGTATTGCGGGATGGGACGATATGTCGAACACAAGTGGCAGGTGGTAACATGAAAATCTTGGCATGCATGTCATCTACCATTTACATGCCACGCTCATGGTGCGCTTGCGTCCAGTTCGCTAGCTTGATATACACCAAAATTGGTATTGCGGGATGTGACGATATATCGAACACAAGTGGCAGGTGGTAACATGAAAATCTTGGCATGCATGTCATCTACCATTTACATGCCACGCTCATGGTGCGCTTGCGTCCAGTTCGCTAGCTTGATATACACCAAAATTGGTATTGCGGGATGTGACGATATATCGAACATAGGTGGCAGGTGGTAACATGAAAATCTTGGCATGCATGTCATCTACAATGCCATTTACATGCCGCGCTCATGGAGCGCTTGCGTCCAGTTCGCTAGATTAATATACACTAAAATGTGTATTGCGCGACGTGACTGTTTGACGAACACAAATGACAGGTCCTATCATGTAAATAATGACATGCATATTATGTACAGCATGATTTGCTCCTTGCTGGCTGCTTCGCATCACATCGATTCCCACAGTGCGTGGGATCTGCCGGTTTTTTTTGAGTCTGCTTTATATAATATTTGTGATATAAACTAGCCGGGAGCACCGGCTGCGGTGTGATTCGTAAAATGTTTGAGCTGAGTTCCAGAAATCCTGAACTTAATTTATTAAGAGCAAGGAAAACGAAACAGCAATAGCCGCATCACGAATTCAAGAACCCACATTGTCGTATTAGTATACTCCGCCACAGGAGACCTGTTCCCGATGCGTCACGTTCCAAATAGTTACACTCATTGCATTTCGAAGCGCGGGAGCTCGAACGGCAGAGACGACCGAGTTCAAGCATAACGCAACGCTATTTGTAAAGCAGTGTGTGTTTCCCGCCCTTTAAAGTTCGCTTCTCGTGAGCTACGGCAGAAGCTGCGCTTAAGCGCTGCTTTGTTGTAGTTCGTCCCTGGTCAATGTATCGGCGCTCAGATGCATTACGCTCGACGGCTTGCCAAAGAAATTAGTTGTAGGGAGGAGTGGCGCTTGCAACTAACACTTCAGCATACGATGCCGTTCCGTAGCGACGAAAGAAAGAAATAATTAGGTTCTACTGGAAAGTGTTTAGGGTTTTATTTGTCCATGCGTACATTCGAAGAATACACTGAGACACGTAGCGCAACATCGCTTCAACATCAGGTAATTCGCGTTTACCACACGCGCAACAGTTAAAAGGTTCTTCATCTGATTTGTACAACACGAACAAAGAAAGCGGTAGGTAAATAAAGCGGTCAAGATCACGTGTGAGAAATATCAAGCGTCTGCGCTGCCCAAAAAAGGTGGAAGTCTCGGGGAAGTCCATGCGCTGTTTCACTCAGTCGAGGGTGCTGCGCTTCAAGCCAGCCAAAGTCGCGCGTACATGTCTTTCTCAACAAATGCACCGAACGCATACAGAATACGACACATAACTTTGGCTAGTCTTGCCATTCGCGCATTTGCTTCGTCGTCTCAAACCTTTCAAAAGGGCCCGGAGTAACGCATGTGCAACGCCCTGTGACTGAAGCCTAAATTCGCCCGCTTGGACAGTCCGTAATGATATATTGAGGACCTCTATGAGGAGGGCGCGATGCCGCCGCTGTGAATGCATCTTGATTTTTTTTAATAGTGATTCTCCGCACACCCTCCCCGAAATTCACGACGAAGCAAGTGCGTTTGTGTTTAGAGAAATTTATCTTCACAGACGGTGGACATCAATAGCACATGAACAGAACATTTCAACAGAATGGAACATGCACAAACACACAAAAATTTGTTACAGAAAGATAGGTATGCATATGTACATTACATGGTAAACGAAAGGCACAAATAAAACATTAATATGTACATTTAGCGTATTTACATGGCGTTTCTGCCGACACCAATCGAGAGATCAGCCTACCAAAACCAGGCAGGCCGAAAGGTAAGTTTTACGCGTCTGTCGCAGACCAGCACAAAAAGGCAAGACCAGTGCCGAAGGAATTCCTCTTCACCGAGAAAGAAGAGCTCCTCCAACAAAACAGATAGCACCTCCGAATACAATCTCTCTAGGATCGGGAAAAGAGCGCGACGGCGACGGCCTGCTGCAACGGCCTCGCAGCGGTTGCGCCAGAGACGGAAAGCACCAGCAACGATGAGAAGGCAGGCGAAGCGTCCTCGAGAACAACGCCCAGAAGAAACAAAACGATTTACTCCGAGACCGGGAAATCCAGCATGCACGGCCCTCCAGAAAATACGAGCAATGACGCATTGCCTTAGAACATGCTGATTTGTTTCTCGCAGAGAGCAGTTCGGGCATGTTGCTGACTGGACCATTCTCCATCTCTCGAGGCGGTCGATAGTAGGAAGCACACCCCACCCCCAACCACCACATGAAGTCCCGGAGGTGGCCAGGCAGAAAAGATGCCGTCAGCGTGCTCCAAGACACACGACTAGATCGAGCGCGGCGGGCTGGAGGAACTAACGGGAGCAACAAAGCAGTTGCTGTGTCAACAATAGGAGTGCTCAACACATCCACCCCAGGACAGGTCGACTGGATATGGCGAAAAAATGCAACAGCTGTTGCATAAAATGAAGGAAGTGTTACTGACTGTGGGGCCCTGTTAAGGTGCACATTAGGTATCAAATGGCGGAGGTGAGTGCCTAGAAAATAATATGCGAGGGTTCGCGCGGGGGGATTCCTCTCCTTGTACAAGGCGAAACAAGTAACGCAGGGCCAGTAGTTGACAGCGTATGGACACCGAAGGGAAAGCAAAGCCTCCCTGGGAACGCTGCTGTCCTAGTGCCGCACGACAGACCAACTCGGTGCCACCGGACCAAAAAAAGGAACAGAAAGCCGACTGCAACAATCTCACGATACGTAAAGGCGGCTGTACCACGTGAGAAAGGTACCAAATGCGACCGCAAAATACAGTCTGCGCAAGGTACTTCCGCTCAAGAAGCGGAAAGTCGAAATCCCGTGCGTCCTGAATTTTTTTCTTACTTCGTCGAGAGCGTTTAACCAAACGGAGTTACAAATGCCATAGTGGTTGTATAAAATACCTAAAATGCGAAAGGACGTGGCTGGCTGAATAGAGAAAACGGAGCTAAGTGGAGTTCGGTGAGCCAATGAACAAATACCGAGATTTGGAGAAGTTCAGTGCCGCACCTGAAATGTCACCGTACTCGAAGAATAAACGTAGGCTGTGTGAAAGACTGTCTTCATCCGAAAGGTACAAGGTTATGTCGTCAGCAAAAGCTGTGACTTTCACAACACTGCTACCAGGGAGCGGAAGACCCCGGACGCGATAATCCGCGTCTAAAGCACACAACAATGGCTCAAGGCTGAGCACAAATAGCATAGGGGACAATGGACATCCCTGACGCACCCCACGTGTTATGGGAAAGTCAGCACTTTCCCAGCCATCCAGAACCAGTGTGCTTCTCATAGAGTAGGTATTCCTGATTAGTTCGACAAATGATTGGGGAAAGCCGAAGGCTGAGAGCACATTAAACATATACGCGTGCTCCACTCTGTCAAATGCTTTCTCCTGGTCCAACGATACAAGGAGACCACGTGCAGTCCGTGACAGCGTGTAGGCTATGACATCACGTGTGGTAAAGGACAAGCTGTGTATTTCTTATCCGGGCACACATGAAGCCTGGTGATGACCAACCAGGGTGTTCAGCAGAGCCCTCAGACGTTGAACGATTACAGTGACGAAGATCTTATAGTCAACATTAAGCAGCGTGATAGGCCTCCATTGTTCAGGATTAAGAGAGGAAGCGTCACCTTTTGGAATAAGTACAATTCGGCCATTTCGGAAACTGGACGGAAAGACGCTGTCCACAAAACACCGCCGGATAACCGTTGTAAAGGCAGCACCAATCTCATTCCAGAATGTCAGGTAAAACTCAACTGGAAAACCATATGGCCCAGGGGCCGTTCCACGTTTCATGGACTACAGTGCCGCCTTTACCTCTTCGGGGGACGGAGGGGCATGCAAACAACCAGCGGCTTGTTGAGGAACACTGCGCAATCCTTTAAGCATTAGCGGTGTTATATCACAATTCGCCCGCATGGCCGAACATGACATCGATTCAAAATGCGCCAAGAAAAGAGATCGGTCACGCGTAAGAAGCGGCTGCGCAGGCGGTATCTGTGTGGTCATAGAGACAGATCGCTGTGAATGCCCGAAAAACGATTGCCTCGCATAGCGTAGCACCTCAGGATGCGCACAGGGGTTGTGCCTACAGCGCCACGCTGCCGCCGCCAGAGAGGAGGAAGCAGTCAAACGCTGGCAGCGTTCACGCAGATCACGCTGCCAAGCTCGCATTAGGGAAGACGGCGTTTCGGCGCGCAAGGCGATGCGTAACTTTGTTGCAGTATCGGCCAGCTCTTCAGAAACGCGACGACGAAGCGAACGCCCTTCAACTGAGCAGTGCAGACGCCACTGCGTTTTAAGCGCATCCCAATCATCTGGACCAGACGTAGCGAGTGACACACGTATTGCACTTGACAAATCTGACCGTGAGCACGCGTCCTGGAGGACGGGAACATCAAGGCGCCTTGGTTTCTCCGAAAACGAAAAAAGAATGTCAAGCTCTAGGAGAATCGGACGATGGTCAGAGATGTACACAGGAGAAGGTGGCAAGGGCGGAACACGCATCTCCACGAAGTGAATCACGACGAGTGGGCGCAGCTCTGGGTATCGTATGGGTGACTAACCATACGTTGCCCGAGAATCGCCCCATATAATGTAAATTGAGTGACATAATGTCTACGTTGAAGTCGCCGACTAGTATAAAGAGTTTGTGCTTGCAGGTGTTTTATATTGTTTCGTTAAAGTTATGATTCTTGTTCGTCTATTGTAAACATTTTTTTTTATTCAAATACACACATATGTTTCGACTATAGCAAGGGTTTTCTATATACCGTGCCAGCGGACAGTGAGAGTCGACGACAAAGCTATGTCCTAAGGTCCATAATGTGTACGTTGAAGTCGCCAACTCGTATAAAGGTTTTGTGCTTCTGGGTGCTTATATTGTTCTGTCACAATTATGATTGATATTAGTCTATTCTTAAAGCTTTTTTTCTGTCTCACATCCACGAATCTTCCCGTGACGGACACCGCGGACGCGGACGCGGACGTACAAGGCTCGGCCCTAAAGTGCTTCACCGCTAAAAAGAATCGGTCAGCTCCGCTTCGTGGACACTGATGAAACAGCGAAGCTAGTGTCGTGGAGTGGGCTTGAAAGAGGTGGAATGAAGTGGGTAGAATGAAGTGGCATGAAGTGATGAAGAGAGAGGAGTGGCGGGTGCAGTAGTGGGCGTAGTGGTGAGTTGTGGGAGTAATGGGCTGTGGGAGTGGTGAGAGAATATCCGTAGTGGCATTTACCCACTTTCTGCGGGTAAATCCCTCTAAAATCTACGACAGTCCCCGGACATGAAAGGCTTGGCCAAGAACAGCTACACTGTTGAAAGAGGCAAATCGCTTCACTTGAGCTTCACCCGCTTCCTCGACTACGGCACACATCGAAATGTAAGGAAGGAATCACGCTTGCGTACGCTAGTTGATGCTGAAAACGTGAGTGCCTTCAATGGCAAAACAAGGAATGCGAAATGCGACGTACAAAGCAGAGAAAGACCCGAAATGTTGAATTGCGCAAACAAGACAGGGACTACAAGAAGAGACGACACACTGAGCGCAGTGTGTCGTCTCTTCTTGTAGTCCCTGTCTTGTTTGCGCAATTCAACACTTCAGATCATGAACCAACAAGCCCAACTGTCAGCCATTCAGAGAAAGACCTTCCCAACGCCCACCATTAGCCCTGCGGTCTGCCACTCGCTCGCCTTCTGGCACCATCCTGGCTTACGGCGAGCGTTCGCTCGCCTCTGGCACCATGATGAGAGGAAAAATATATTTCGTGCAAAAGCTCCTAACAAAACGCACTATTTCACAGAAGGCACTGAGATCGAGCTATTTGGTACTGATTCATGGCTACTGTAGGCGTGAAAGACACGTGACACGAACAAAGAACATCGGGACCCGAACACTGTACCGGGACTCGGACATTGACTCCAGAGTTATTGTTGAGACCGTCGAGATGAAGAGGGATGATTTGATTGCTGTTAGCGCTCCTCTTCGATTACCTTGACAAGCAAGGAGCTTCACTTTTTGGAATGTGCACATGGTGCAGTCACGTAGTGCGCGCCCTGGCACTTCTTTTCGGCGTGATGTGTATAAAGGTTTTCATATTCACAACTTAGATCCTTGCTTGCGCATACGGTCTTGACACGTGTTAGCACGAATGGACGCTGCTCTGGGATAGTACATCTTTTTAGTTCGATTGTTCTTTTTATGTTGTCTACTTTTTCTGCATTTCCATCCTGGTGGCTACACCTATAGGCTATATTTCGTGTTACCACCCGCTAAAATCTTAGTTGAAAGTAGCGCTTGTCCTGCGTTTTTCGTTCGTGTTACGTGTCTTTCGCGCTTACAGTAGCTATGGCACTATTTCAGTAACAAGAACATCGAAGAAGAGGCTTCCCGCTGTGCGTTTCCTTGACAACGCCATACAGCTCCATTGTTTCACGAGAGCGGGGATGCGCGCATGTTGGTGCATCTTGAATGGCGATAGTCAGTGCTAGGAAGACGACGGCACAAGAAAGGCACACATGCGCCTGTGTATCAAGTCTGTCTTTCTTGCATGCTCGCCATTACCAGCTCAAACCACAGCCGTGATCCAAAGTGACAACGGGGGTCTAGTAAGGGGATCAGTGAGGGCATAGGGGTGCCTACCTGGGTGCAGCTTGCGAGAAGTCGAACCAACCGTCACCCCTGCGCTGTGCGTCCAGTGCGTCCGCCTCTAGGTCACCCACGACACGTTCGACGAGGCGCACAGCGAGCAGCAGCGCTGGGTGCGAGGCTGGCAGTATGCTGCCGGCGATCAAAGAGGCGGCGACAAAGCCCATTCCCAGCAGCCGGAGGCCAAGCACACCAAAGAGGGCGCACGAGATGCGGGCCACGATGTTGCTGTCGCTGGCTAGCACCCCGACCAGGTACTGGGCGCATGCAAGGCTCAGCACGGTGCCCTGCAGGTGCGAGTGCGTTAATATACGGTCTGTAATACATAAAGGCGGCAGCCTGCTGCGCACTGGGTAACGCTTTAAGTTACAGTCGGGGAACAGACTTATTTAAAGGCATAACGAGCCTCAGTGTTTTATACAAGCATTAAATTGCCTTCTCAGTCTATCGAACTTCTCAGTCTATCGCACTTTTCCACAACCCCGAATTCTGCACCTCACGTGGTGTTGTAGTGATTCCTGGATCCGTCTAGACCTGTGCGCCGGACCCAATATTGCCGGCGGCGGCGCGCCGGTGTTTCCGCCTCCGGCGGCGGCGCGTCAACGGCGTGGGGTTCATCGGATCGGCGGCGGCGCGGCGCGGGGGGGGGGGGTGGTAGATTCAACAGGTGGTGGGGATAGAAGCAGTCAGTGCGACAGCAACATGTCGTAATGTTATAACGAACTAAGGCTATCAGCTATAACTCTTTTTCATCCGATCTCGCGAAACTGCAAATCACTGGTGTATGGGAATACGGCCGCTCCCGGGAGAGGAGCGGTTCTCATACAGTTTGTCGTATCAGCAGTCACAACACGAAGTGGCGAGATGATAGCGCGTAGAAGGGTATACGAGACGCGTTTGCTGATGCCTGCCGAGATAGCGCGCGCTCCAGCACTCGCGACCGCGTCCAAGTTCACAGGTGCGGATATCGAGCCACGTCAGTGATGTTCCGTGCAGGGAATTTTCCCTTTTTCAGGGAATTTTCGACAGTCATTTTGGACGAAAGGGAAAAAGGGAATCTTCGCGATATTGCAGGGAATTTTGAGGGGGCGGCGAAATTTATTTTTTTTATAACGATCAAAAGACTGTGGACATGAGGCTTTCGCATGCCGCAGTCGTTTCTCGCGCATGTAGCGCGCCAAACCACAGCCTCTAAGGTTAGTTTTTAAAGACCATAGTCTTTCTTGGGATAATTCAACGCAGAAACATTGATGGCATTGATTTGACAGACTGCTGGTTTGTGTGGCCAGCGATTCGGCTGCCCGGCGAAAGTTTAAGCCCGTGCTCAAAGCCCGCCCATCTTGAAAAAGCGTCTCTTCGCGCAATGAGTATTGATGCCATGTGGAAGGAGATCGGGGAAATTAAAGATTTCCAAGGCGAGCCACAATTCAGCGGTGTGGCGAAGCTCGCTAAACTTTGTCTATCTATCTCACATGCAAACGCAGACGCAGAGCGCATTTTCTCGTGGGTGAGCGACGTCAAAACACGGAAGCGCAATAGGTTAGGCAGTGACACACTGAACGCCACGATGGTGACGCGTTCAAGATTCCACTCAAAAGGGATCTGCTGTAACAGCTTCAAGGTGACGCCCAAACACATCAATCTTCACACACAGCAGAACACTCGAGTGAACTAAAGCAGAAGATGAACAAGCCGCCGAAGATGTCGGTTTTTCGGTTTGCCCAAGAAGGCTGAAATGTTCTAGTCATTGTGCTGTGATCCTAGCTTTATATATTTTTAATACCTTGCTATTTTTTAATACCTTGCTTTTTTTTCAGTTCTAGGCACACGAAAGTTCTGCGGTCAAGTGAAAGGTTTCCCAGTCAATATATATTCTAGTCACTCCACATTTATTTATTTTTTTCTTTACAGTAGTTTGGAGAACCGTTCCTAATCAAGTCAATAAAATGTTAAATACCACCACAAAAGCTTGTTTTATTTCACAGTATTTAGTCACCATTATTGAAAAGTTTACGTGCTTTTTGTACAAAATGTGCTGCATATAGATACAGAGCGTCTACTAGCCACATTAATGTACGCCACGTCACTCAGTAACAAAAAAAAAACAATAATAAACTTTTCTTCGTATGCAGTGGCCGTGTGCCTGAGCATGTACAGCATTCCTTCCGCATCGCATACCGCTTAAAGCGAGCTCCAAGGTAGCTCCTTCGCAGTATTAAAAGCCGATCTGAGAGGCGATGCTTTGAGTTGGGCAGGAAAGAAGAGAAAGCGATGGGAAGAGCCTGAAACACGTCGAAACTTTTTTTTGTGCAGGGAAATATGCGGGGATTTTTGGCGATGTATGCGGGGAAAAATGCTGGAAATAGGAAATTTTCGGCCCTCGGAAAGGGAATTCTTCTGTCCAGGACGGAACATCACTGAGCCACGTAGCCCCCCCCCCCCCCCCCCCCTACTCCGACGTCCCTTCATGCACCTTCGTCCAGTGAAAGACGGACAGGGCTTCCTTTCTTGTTGAGGAGCGACCGACGGCAGGCCTCGCACGCGGTGTGATGCAATGGCATGCGCCCCACGTGCGATGGAGATGGGCAGCTTGTTTCATCTACTCGCGAGCTTTAACTAGCGGGTACAGCATACGATGCGCGTACAAAAGTTATCGATTTGGGCTTTGTACGGTACATGACGGCGACAATGAAAACCTGCACAGAGTGTCCATATAATTGTTATCGCAATAAAAAAAATAGACAATAACCGTGGAAGCGGGTTGGCCTATTTTTTGGAGAGCTAGATTGTCTTCGCTGTAAAGAGTTCGTCCGTTGGGAGAATCAAATAATCCGGTGCCTCTTCCATTCGTTCCATTCCATATCTCCTCCACACTTATTTCTTTATAACCCCTTCAGGCGCGCATTATGATGCACTGTCCGGAAATGTATAAATTTCGCACAACATCATTCTAAGTCACTCGTTATTACATTCCAAGAAAGAAAATGAAGAAATATGTTGTTTTCTGCGAACTATGCTAATTAATCTTAATTAGCTTATAATTTAATACTTCATTATTCTGAGACCACTCCTGTACAATTATTACACAAAAAGAAGGTAATCTTAGGCTGAAAATGCGAACGCACTTCGTTTTTGGCTATGTTCTTTTCGAGCAAAGAAAAATAATACTTAAGAAGTTGGTTCTGGAACGCGGCACGTCCAGTGACCCGTAAAACTTTGCAGTGCCTTCATCAAAATGAACGGCTGAAGTCGTATGCAGCACATTGGGGTCAACTCAAGACGCGTTGGTTATGTAGAAGGTTCAATTATTCCTATGCGCAATGTAGCTTGCCCTTTCTTTCCCACTAGTCCGAGTAACTGGCAAAAACATGTCGCGTCCACATATGTGGACGCTGCGCCTGAAGGGGATAAAGCACGTGTACAATGGGAGCACTAAGCGTTGAGCCCATCAGAATTTCGAGCTTGTCGACTGCACTCTGTTATTTCGCCTTGCGCAATCGGAAAGTCACAAAACAGTGTGAAATAAGTTCATAGTTGACGGTAATCATGTGAGGTGGGGAAGAACGGGTGAGCGAATGCATGGCAACGCAGGGTAGGAGACAATTCACAACTGATATTTCTCATATATCGACCAATCGAGAATAGGTGCCCTAATCATGTAACGTGAATTACCGCTCTCGCGTCACGAGGAGCGCAAAAAAGAAAAAAAAACGAAAAAAAAAAAGAGAAACGCCAAGAGAGAATAACGCGCTCGATTTTGTATTTTCAGAGGCTGCTTTGGGGCCCTTAAAAAGAAAGGGCGTGCAATCAAGGAGAAGAGAGTTGTCAAGACACCGCGAACGCCGCTAACTGAAAAATAGTACAGCGGCGGAAAAGCAGGTAAAAAAAAAAAAAAAAAAGAATTAACGCAGCTTCGCACTAGTGGTGCCAATCCTGAAGGAAGTGCGCAGTTGGACAGCCTTCTTTGTTTCTCTTCGGTTTTCTCTTTAGTTCCTCTTCTCAATCTTTCTTTTTCTCTGTTTCCTTTTTTTCTGGTCGTTTTTTCTCAGTTTTTACAGATTTCATCCTCTCTCTTCATTTATTTCTTTCTCTTTCTGGCTCTTCTTTTTCTTCCTTTTTTTCCTTTCTTTCTCTCTCTATTTCTTGCTCGCTTCCTTTTTTTTTCTATTTTTATACCTCGTTTTGCCTGCGTTACGCCAAGCGACGACAGCATACGACAACCCGGGCCCTTAAACTGCTCCGCACATAATATCATCATCAAGGCGCTCGAAGAACGAGAGGAAGCAGACAGCATACGATGACAGCATGCAATGACTGCATACGACAGCCCGGGCCCTTAAATTGCTGCGCACGTAAAATACTTATCTGCGCAATCGCGGGCAAGAGGCGATACCCCCCTGTGTTTTCACGTCGTGTCTTTTCAACATGAATACCTACAAACTAGTTCAGCTATCGGTTATTCTAAGTGTTTCATTGCCTTTACTTCTCTATTTATTTATCGACTTTCTCGAGTAAAAAAAGGAAGAGAAAAAGTGCATTAAACCGTCGATATATATTACTTAAGTATTTGATTTATCTATGTACAATGTAGTAGGCCCGAGACTCCACGAATATCTTATCCAGCGAGTTGGGTCAGCGTTGAGGTTAGGCAATACTCTTGAGACTTCTGGAGGAAAGAAATATATTCGACAACTTCCAGGGAGCTATTCTCGATGTGTCCATCTGAAGAAGATGTCCACAGTCCTTTTCGGCAGAGCGCATTCAGTTACTCGAAAAAGCGGTTGGCCGTGATGTTTGCTCTTGACCACGTCGATGCGTCCACCGCGGTGGCGTAGCGGTTAGGGTGCTTGACTGCTGACCCGAAGGTCGCGGGTTCGATCCCGGCCGCGGCGGTCGCATTTCGATGGAGGAGAAATTGTAGAGGCCCGTGTACTGTGCGATGTCAGTGCACGTTAAAGAATACCAGATGGTCAAAATTTCCGGAGCCCTCCACTACGGCGTCCCTCAATTATACCGCGGTTTTGGGACGTTGAATATATATATATATATACCACGTCAATGCACCGAACCCGCCAGCACATTGCCAGCGTAAGAAGAAAGGGGACGAAATTTACATGAACAGGAACTTGTCAAGTCTGAACTTGCTTATGAATGTGTCCCAGATGTTTGAAAACCATGCAGGGAATGCGTACCGACCTTCGTAGGTGCGTTAGACGGGCGGCAGCATTTAACCTAATTCGATGGCTTAGGCAATCAGAATTTATGCACAGCCTCCGAGATGTACGCCCAAAAGCTGATGTCTGGGCGCTGCGTTCGTTGCGTTGAAGCGCATTCCGTCCCTCTCATTAGAGTCGAGAGTTGTGAAAGCTTTGTGACATCAAAATTGACGTTCCGGAAGAGGATCCGGAAACAGGGAGCGCGCTGGTCACCGCACTCCAACAAATCAACTGCGGCCGAAATGGACAGTCCACTAGGGGGGGACACATCGAGAATAACTCCCCAGCCATAAAAATTGAAACAGGAGCATGCTGGAAACTTTGACCAGAGCTTAGAGCACGAGGGGGTAGTGGCGTCGGAGGAGGTTGCTCTGTGGACATGAGGCGCGCGCTCTCGTGAATTATCTTTTACTTACTCATGAGCTTCCCAAGAAAAAGGAAAACAAAGGAAAACATGATGGTAATTGCGACATGAGCACGAAAGTGGTAGTGGCTTCAGAGGAGGTTGACTTATGGATATGCTAGGCGTGCTCTCGACTATTTTTTTTCCCTTATGGTTGAAGCGCATTCCGTTCCTCTACTTTGAGTCAAGAGTTGTGAAAACTTCGTGACGTCATAATGACGTTGAAGAGGAAGAATCGGGAAGAGAGGGCGCGCTGCTGGCCGAGCTTCCTCCAGTCAGCGGCGGCTGAACTGGAGAGTACATTACACCGACACATCGAGAAAAGCTTGCCCAGTGAAGTGATGTATTTTATGCCCCGATTCCCTGTTCGGGTTAAAATGAAAAACTACCGGCGGCGCGCCGGAATTATTGCTCGGCGGCGGCGGCGGCGTGGTAACTCTGGAAACGTCGGCGGCGGCGCGATCGGCGTGGGCAAAAACAGGCAGCGGCGGCGGCGCGGCGCGGCGGCGCACAGCTCTAGATCCGTCCACCTTCGACGAAGCGATGATGCCATGCCACGACATCATCAGTAACGTAGGTCACATGGTTTTTGTGCCACTTCATTCGCCTGCTGTGTTTCGCTCAAGGGGCCGCTGAAAGAGACGCTGCTTAAGGCTATCGCCTTAAAGAAGGCCAGCTGAGACGAATAGTGAGTAATTGAGCCACCGCCTGAACAATGCTCTGCTTTCCTGACGCTCTCTTATGCTACTGAAAAAATGGGGGGAAAAACAAAGCGAAGTGTTAACAGCCACCACTCTTTATAACATTGTTCTTCAATCATGTCACATTCTCCAATGCGGGTATGGTGGCTAGAAGGTGGTAGTATCAAGGGTGAGAGCGGGGCTACTGTCGGTGGCGCTGCATGTGCCACAAGTGCCTGCGGTGGCTGGGCTTGCCTGTTTACCGAAAGGTCACGAGACCTCGCTCTCACCTTGCTAAAAATAATTAGTTACAGAAGGTATTCATTATGATCATCAGCAGCAGCCGTTCTTCTGTTCGCGCTTATACCGTGCGAATTATGGAAAAGAAAGCTACCCATACTGCGTGTTCCATAATAATTTTTAATAGGCTGTAACTAAATAATACTGTACTACAGTTACGTAACCGGTATTCGCCTGGCGTGTCAACTTGCGGTCATTCAGCCACAACTGTCTCGTTAGCGTTGCGGCGGTGGTTTCTATTGATTTGGATGTGGAATACTCTGTTCACAAAGGTAAGCGAGTGTGCTTAGCAATTACCTACTCTGCACAGCTGTCAGTTGAAGTGCATTTTGTCTTCAGTTTCGCACGCCAAAGCAGAATCCTGTGGGCGAGAGATACACACTGCACGCGTGCATTATTCTGTCTTTATTCTCAGTGATGGCGTGCATAATTTCAAACACATGTCATTGAGAATTTGAGCTTATTGACAGACGTCATTGAGCTATTTTTCAGAAATGTGCAACTATGATGCACTTAAACGCTTCTGATTATTGTAGCCCAGTCTGGGAAATAAACGCTCGGTGAAACTTTGATGCCCATTTCCCTTTGTGCCTTCACCCGCCGTGGCAGCTTAGCTTTTGGGTGTTGCGTTACCAAGCTCGAGGACGCGGGTTCGACTCCCGACCACAGCTGCCGCATTTCGATAAGGGCAAAATGCAAATAACACCCATTGTGCTTATGTTTGGGTGCACGTAAAAGTAGCACTGACACAACAATTTTGCACATTGTTTTTTTTTTATTTATTTTTTTGTTTGGAATAAGGTAGCTTATGACCCACTTATCACGGCTGGAAACCTCGTTTTCGTGAGTGCGCGACGGTTATTTATTTAGAGACATTTTTAAAGCGCCCCAGTCGCAGTTTCGGTTTCAAAAGAGCACCGTTCCGGCGGCAAGGTAAACACAGCTGGCCACGTGACCAGGCAAAACTGTGACGTGGGCGCCGCGCGCGAGAGCGTGCGCAAGCCGGGCGCCGCACTGACAGCCAGCACACGCAAAGCCGCAGGCACGGAGGAGGAAAATCGCAGGTAGCGGAAGCGCAAGGCGCGTGCCAGCAACCAGCCAACACAAACTAGTGACGTAGGTTTGTTTACATTGGCGCCGCGCTGATGTCAGCGTCGCGAAGGGGCTCCGCAATCTCGCTCAGTCGCGTGGCATGCACTTTAATATTGATTTTAAATATGTTCTAGGCTACATTTGCCCTTGATATTTAGTAGATATTTTGTATGTCTCCACATAAATCTATCTCGCTCATTATCTCGCCTTCGAAATTTTGTGTCAGTGCTCCTTTAAAGAACCGCGGTTGGTCGAAATTAATCCATAGTCGAACACTACGGCATGCCTCAAACATACGGTGGTTTTCACACGCTAAACTCCAGCAATTACACATTATCGTACTTTAACGCATGAGTTGTGTGGTGGTATCCACGTATGCTTAATTGCTGAAAAAAATTAACTGTGATGTTTCTTTATATTGCTTGTTGTATTGATAAGTGTCATGCAAAAATAATAACGCCTGCGCTTGTAAAGTACGTTGGAGCCTAAAAATCCATTGTTGGTGTACATTGTTCAGTTTTATTGAACACTATTAAGGTATTCAATAAAACAAGACTGTTTTGTGAAGCAGGAGACATTGTATTTATGAAAGAAAGATAGTGTGCAAAGGTATACAAACAACACGAGACACACGAAAGTATGCGGCGCGTTGTGCGCACGCCAAGCAATAAAAACGGCACAGACTTACCGTACATATAAAATAAAACAATAAACGTCACTCGTGCATTGCTCGCATCAATCCTAGGTACAAGTAATCGCACACGACTGGTGAAGTTCGGGTAGTGCTGGATAGTCTCACACTGCAAATAAGCGCGAAACGATGCTACATGCAATACTCGTAGCGCAGAGGGCGGCAAATATACGCCGCTCTCCGAAGCACGGAATCGACCATGTAGGTTGAGCGTAAACATTTCTACGCTGGCGCTTGCCGCAAGAGGGCGCGGCGCGCAAAGGGTCCGTAGAGAAAGTCGCTTCCCTGAAGCAGCAACGCAGTCTGTCGCTCCGTTCTCGCTCCCCTTCTTATTTCTAGAGAGTATGCTATGCTTCATCCCATCCCCTCCTCCTCACGATCACCTCGCTTCTTGTCACCGTCACTTATCATTCTTGCCCCTTCCTGCACTATACTGTGCACGGCTAGGCTATGCTTCACCCTGTCTTTTCTCTCATCCTCAAGCTAACACTTTTCCTTCTCAACCTCAGTTCCTTTTCCCGCCCCTGTGCTATACGTGAATATGCAATCCTCTCCTCCATTTCGTCTTCCTCAACCTGCCGTCACTGCTTCTCACCCTCTCTTTCCTGACCCGCTCACTTGCAAGACCATTCCGATGCATGTCTAAACGGTGCTTTACCTTCTCCCCTCCTCCTTTTCGTCCTCCACACGCTGACATTATTCGTCCCTTCCCTTTTTACCCGCTTGCTATACTATATTATATGAAGATATGCGATGCATTCTTTCTATTTCTTTCGTTTTTTTTCTTTGTGTTTCTTTCTGTATCTCTGTTTATCTCTCCCTATACCGTGACTAGAACACAGCGAGTTCAGTGTGTGCCGCTATACTTAGGTATACTTAGGCAGCACGTCGCGCCATCTGTCGCAAAAGCGGCGAAGCAACACCCTGAACTGCCCATGCTAGCAGAGCTCCGCAAATCAAACGCGAAACTTCCTAACCCGAGTCTGGCTGTAAGCATGTTCCGCGCTTTTCCTTCTCCTGGAAATTTGTGCTGTTTTCTAGTGAACCGTCGAGAAGACCTTCCTCGACAGTCGGGAATGTCTACAGCACGTGCATTGCAGACTGCTGAAGTAACTTCCGTGAGCTACGTACTATCGCGATGGAAAAACGCGCAAACAGCTGAAAGCGTGGCTTTCGACTCAATCCAAATGTGACAAGCCTTCACTGTCGCTAGGCAAAACGTGCTTTCAGCCGGCGTCACCGTAGCGCTAGAATCCCGCTCCGGCTTGCGCTCATGCACCGCATGTGCTTATCATTTGTCAGTCATGCCTGGCACTCGGAACACGTACACACGCAATGCGAAAGTACCAGCCAGGGCAAGATTTTATAGTGCCATGGCGACGCCGGAACAGATTCCCCTAGCAAAAGTCAAGGTATGTCGCAGTTCGACTGAGTCGAAAGCCACGCTTTCCGCTGTTCAAGTATCTCTGCATCGCGATAGTGCGCCGTTACATTTGTACTAAACGTGCGCAGTGTGCGTGCACGCGTGAGCCGTAATATCTCCCAATATTGACATGCGGCCTGCGAAAGAGTAAGGTAATGATTTGGTGCCGCATACTACAGGCATACCGCACGCAAATTGCTGCTGTGAAGAGAAATAGCTCGCGTCACGCTTTAATACACGCAGTAAAAGTGAACTTACTCGTACACTTTTACTGGGCTCGCAGTTTTTGCTGTTGATTGCAATTATCCACTGGCGGCGGAACTCGGCGTTTTTCGTTGAGGATGGAAATGTGTGTAATCTGAAAACCCTGCACCGGCACGATTCCCGCGTCCTGTTGTGATCTTCACAGAGTGTGCCGAGTAATATCTTCCTCTTGCGCTGATTGTTTTCGCATTCAAAGACAGCACAGTGGTGACCTGACGACTTCTTGTAAGAGGAAGAGGCGTGAACAGGCGCTTTCTCGCATTTTAAAGTCCCAGAGACGCCGCTTGCATGTTTAACTTGGCGCAAGAGATACATGCCTTGGCAGTTCAGAAAGAAAAGGCGTCTGGGTGCTAGAGTATGCCGGCACGCCTGGATGCGAGATAGGCGTGCTCTGGTCTATACTTTCCTCTTTCTCTCGCCCACAGGAACGCGACCATATGGTTATCCTTACATTCGAAGCGACAGCACAGCTGTGCAAAGTGGTTGCTAGGCAACGCGTGACTCAGGGTATACGTGATTTGAACAAACAAAATACTTCAAAAATGCACAGCGCAAGTTGCGCGTACTCACGTCCATGTAGTACGGGGCGAGCGCCTGGGCGTCCGCCAGTCCCAGCAGCGGCGCCAGCACGAGAGGAAGGAACGCTGCCGCCATGCTCGGGAACTCGTTGCTCAGCAGCAGCGACAGCGTCAGCGCAATGCAGTACACGCTCTTCCATTCCTGGGTTAGAGCTATACACTGTGTAGCGATCATGAAATCACGTCCATCGAGCAGGGTGGCATCATACAATACCACAAAAAAATTCGAAATTCGTAAGTCACTTGTCTTTTATGCATAACTACGTCTCGAAGTAATGCGCACAAGTCCGCGGCCTTCACGACGTCTTAATGCGTAGCTGAGCGAACGATTGACCCAAGGGAGAATGAAAGCTAGCACGGAACACATCCGACGAAGCGCGAAGCATGGGTGCAGTTCTGGTATCCTCTAGCGCCAAAGCTCGAGCTGCTATGGCTTCTGACAAGGCGAAACATTTCTTCCATTTTCACTGCAGCGCCGGAAAAAAGTCAACATGGCGGCACCTGTGGATGCGGTTTCCTTTCGCCTCGAAATTATGACGTCGTCTTCGTGCGCTCTGTGGCCCGTGGGATCGAAACATTCGGTGATTCTGTATCTTTCCGTCACTCTGATCTTTCACTCTGCGACAACGCTGCGGAGGCCTGCCCCGTATTTTCTGCGACACAAGCTCCATAACGCGATCGCGTAAAAAATTTTTTTACCTCCGTTAACAGCTTTCCTGGGTTTATAAAAACGGTTCATCACCTGTGGCTCATACCCGCATTCTATGGTATACGGGTATGTGCCACACGTGACTGAAGGACAGGCTTTCATGAAGTACGCCACACTTAAGTCGCGCTATTCATATAAAAATAAATTCGGCAGATCCCAAGTACCATGGGAACCGATGTTATGCGGAGCATGCAGGGGTAAGGGGACTGGGTTGTAATTTTTTTGTTAAGCGAAAAGTTATGAAATGATGCTCAAGATGTGTACGAATGTTGTACCCCACAGACATATGTTGAAAAGTCGCATATCTCTCATATAACCAGTTGCTTACAGTTGCGTAACGATGCCAACGGAAACATGGCTGTTACCAACACCAGAAGCGGTAAGCTGATATGTAGCGCTGGTGCTTGCGAAGATGGTAGCCCTGGATAGTGCTACGTAGACCAACTACAGTGGATGGCGCTTAAGTATACAATTGACGTGAACCCGACATGACTCCTTCATCAGAGGAGTACATATGTAATGTTTTGAATATTAGATAGCCAGCACTGGAAACATAATTGACGTTTCATCAACATTACGCCTGCATAGGGTCTTCCAAAGCAGTTTCGAAACCTGACATGGCTCTGTAGTAGAATACTTGATTCCCACGCAGATTAATTGGGTTCGATTCCTGCTGGGACTTTGATTTCTATTCTTTGCATTCTTTGGGTCAACGGTGCCGTTGTCAGCTTTTCTGAACGCTCTCGCATTCAAATTACTAATCTGGAGAAATGAGTTTGACGACGTACGTGACGGGATTTTTGACGTTATTCAAGTCACGACCAGCCAGACATATTCGTCAAATCCTCTTACCCTCCCATACTAACTTTGGTCGACCTTAAGTTAAGGAGGCGATCACGAGAGCACCCAGACGTAGGCGGCTAGATAGATAGATAGATAGATAGATAGATAGATAGATAGATAGATAGATAGATAGATAGATAGATAGATAGATAGATAGATAGATAGATAGATAGATAGATAGATAGATAGATAGATAGATAGATAGATAGATAGATAGATAGATAGATAGATAGATAGAAAGAAAGAAACGGTCAAAGTGCCTTTTCTCGCAAAGAAATGATTCGCATTTAAAAGAAAAGAACTGTGATGAAATGTATCCACAAGAAAATTTTCAGCCATACCCTAATACTGGACATCAGTGAAAGCGGCCGGACTATGGCAGATAGTATTTAAGAACGAAAATATTTATAGTTTCCGCCCCAAAGACGTATAGGAGGTATTCACGTGGACGTCAGCATGTGCCATGTTGTTGTACAATTTGCAGCTTCACTGTTCTGGAGATAAGCAGATCCAAGATAAGAAGAGAGAGAGAGAATAAAGATAAAAGAAAGGCAGGGAGGTTAACCATGGCTGAGCCCGGTAGGCTACCCTGCACTGGGGAAGGGGGTAAGGGGAATAAAAGTTAGAGGGAGGAGGAGAGAGAAGGCACTGTTGCCGTCGAAGTAACGGCAGTTCAGCGCTTAACATCACAGATGGTGAGTCAGTCCCGGGGGCGTAAATCAGAGCAGCGCATTCGTTGCTTTACGCAACTTGTATGCGCGGGCATAAGCGTGCGCAGGGTTCCCCTTCAGGGGGGGGCGAAGGTTCGTCGCAGCGCCCCCCCCTCCCTATTATGTCAATGTATAGGGCTGACTTTGCGCCCCCCCTCTCGCCCCCCCCCCTACAATGTATAGGGCTGACTTCGCGCCCCCCCTTCTCCCCCCCCCCTTGCCCCCCCCCCCCGTGCGTACGCTTATGTGCGCGGGTCCGTGCATCCAAAATCTTGTCGATGGTGAAGCCATGGTGGTGCTGGTAGTGTTGTCAAGCAACAGATTTCTGAAGTGCGCCTTTCACTGTGCTGGCTGAACAACAAAATGGCGGCCGTGGTGACGTCAGTGCATACTCCCTATAACATATAAACGCGTACCTGCGATTCCTGGAGCAGCATCGGACAGAGGTAGACGGGCAGCAGCAGCACGAGCACCAGGGGCCGGTATCTGTGCTGTGATGAATCGAAGGGGCGCTCGTCCTCGAGGCTGGCTACGGAGAAAGCAAAATGAAAACAAGGCGATCCGCATAATGTCTCCACCAGAGTAAAATGCTTCTGCAGGATCTGCAAAAATAGTTAATTAAAGGAACATTGCAGTACAAACGGAGTTCATGGTTGGCGACGTGCTACAGGCGTCTTCCTAGCATTCACGCAAACAGCTTGTGCCTGCTGATACTGCATTGCCTCGGTTGGTAGGGGTTGACTCGCAGACGTCTTGCAGTAGGGTACGCATATGTTTCGTAGGCCATGGCTTGCGTTTGTTCTCACTGCGCATGCGTCATAGGCTATCCTGTTAGGTACGGATGCATTTATTTTTTTCGAAATTAGCGTGCGTGCCGACGCAACGCAAAGACTGCAAACAGAATATTCTATAACATTCTATTTTCCAATATGTTCTTTAAATCGCGGCAATGCGTGTATTACTTACTTTTAATTCCGCAAATATAAATTACTAACATCATTGGTTGCTTTCCATGTAGCTTAAATAACGGAACTTAAACGTTCCAAAACATTGCCTGTCTATACAGAAAATACAAGTCCTTCAACTAATACGTAACTGTATTACAGTTCTGTCTTCAAGTTCGCCATGTATGAGCGACTACGAAACTCCTCCTTCCCTAAAGCAGCAAGTAAATTTAGGAAATAAGCCAATGCAATTTTTTCAGAAAAGGAAAGGAAAATTCTGGCAGAAATCGAAGACGGCATCCCCAGTACAGGAGCCTACACTTCAACAGCCGTAATGCCACAGACGCATATGCGTCGAATGAACGCACTCAGAAGGCTTGATTATGTGTGGAACTAATAATTCCGGTGTCGTCCGTTATGGATTGCCTCGTAATCACGACTGGCTTTCGGTACATAAAAACCCCAAAGTATTGAGGCGCGAATTTGGTCAGATTTAGTTCATTTTCATCACATAAGTACATTGGCACATATATCAGGCGCCCCTGTCATGGGGAAAATAGCAGTATATAGATAGCAGCTTGACCAGGCCCACCACACCCTTGGTATAAAGGCAGCAACATGCGGTATGTAAATAGCGCGAGTCCTACGGACCACTTCAGACCACAATTAAAAAGCGTGCATAGAAAACATCCAAGATGTCATACTAACATTAGAGAAGAAAATATTCAAAGAAACGATACTGTAAATAGAATTCATCGACATTACATCAAACTCGTATGCTTGCCTTATATCGTTTGATGAATTGGTTTAGTAGTGCTGTAGCAGCTGCGATGCATAATTTGTGGCGGCCATTTCACGTGACTGTGAATAGCACGTCTCTGTAAACGTGCAGAGGGATTTTGAAGTAGGCTTGCTAACTTGCGTATGCTCCAGCTAATATGGATCAGTTCTGATTTTAATCTCGCTAGAAGTTAATCGTAGGAAGTCTCATTTTAACAGAGAAGCTGTGGGAGAGAGAGTAAAACGTCTTTATTGATGTTTGAATGGCGAAGGAGCGCGTGGGTGGAACCCCTAGTCCGGGGTCCCTAAGATGACTCCAGCGACGAGTCGGGCCCGCTGTATTACGGCTCGGAGGACCTCGGGAGGTCCGTCGCGGAGAGTATCATCCCACAGCTTCTCGTTACGTAAAGGGTGAAGGAAGATTGGTAAGGGGGGGGGAGATGCTTGCAGGGCACTCAATTGCGACATGGAAGGTCGTCGGCGAGTTACCGCAGCCGGGGCAACGGTCTGCATAGCAGTGCGGGTAGAATTTACTTAGAGATACAAGATTTGGGAAGCTCGCCGCAGTTTTTTGGTTGGAAACATAAATGATCAGCATCGTGAACCGGCACGCGCTCTCTACATTGTCTTCTTCCTCTTCTTTTTCGCTCCCAGAACACGTGCGCCGATTTCGCCGGCGTGGCATGTAATAGCTCCGATTTGTGAGGGGAACTACAGAGAGAGAGAGAGAAAAAAAGAAGGAGGCGGTATTCGAACCCCCGTAGCCACGATCCGAGGGTGAGCGTGTTAACCACTCGGCTAATTAGCAGGCTTTGAGCATAGCATAGCCTATTATAGCGTTATGTAGCAATGGAGTGAGAACGGCAATTAGGTGAGCCAGAGCAGGGGAGATGTGATGGTGAAAAGGCGGAAAAGAAGGATAGGTGACAGTACAGCGTAATAGAAAGTACGAAAGAGAAATAGAAAGGAATGTAGACAGAGAAAGAAAGAAATAGAATCAAAGAAAGACAGAGAAAGAGATAGACTGAAAGATAATGATAGAAAAGAAGAGAAAGAAGGAGGAAGCAAGGGAAACAGAGAGAGAAAGAAAGGGATGAAAGAGAAAGAAAAATCCAAAGAGCAAGAAATTGATATGAATAAGTAGAGAGAAATAAATAAGTAGAAATAAACAGCAAGACAAACGCACAAGAACAGAGAGGAGATAAGAAGAAAGAAATAGAAGAAGAAAGAAAGAGAAAGTTTGCGGGACTTAGCAAAACAGCAAAAGCCTGGAGTAAACAGATGTCTGTCAACTCCGCTATTTAGCATCGCACCTCCAGTGTAAGTTACAGTAATCACATTTTTTTTTTCAATTCCCAGCGTGTCTTTATGTTCACACGCAATATGTTTTGATATCGTTAATTTAGCCATCTGAGAACTTTATCAACCGTCCCACAGGAGTCAATTCAGGGAACTGAATTCCTTATTGTGCATTTACGCAGCGTACAGTTCTGTCGACGGCAAAACTGTACGCGAAAGGCTTAGTTTGTTGCTGAACATTTTATAAATGTGCACGAATTACGACATGAAAACTTCAAGAACACGGACTTGCTTAGGGTGATCAGGGAAAAGGAGTCTCTCTCGTTTAGTTACCACCTACGGCGTAATAGTATAAGGCAAATCCAACAACGCGAGTGTTGCGCAAAAAATCTGAATTGTGCCACTTCGGCCGTTAAGGCACGGCCGAAGTGGCATGAACGGGGTCACCCACTGTTAGTTTGAACTTTGAACACGCGGACAAACGCCCGCGTTCAGCCAAACGGCCGCGCACGAAAGCTTGTCAGCGGCGCGTCTAGGCACGGCTTTGTACTGTATTCTACACTGTTTAAGCACGCGAACCTTGCGTTCTGTTGCTGCGAACTACAGTCCCACGGGTCGAAAACTGTCTACAAAACCAGCTAGGGCATATGTTGGTGGACGGTGCATTCGCCACAGCAAGCAATTAGAGTCGAAATATTTCAAAAAGACGATTTCTGACGAGACATGACTGGGATTTGGTCTGATTTTCTTGTGATAAAAGTGGTATAGAAGCACTATTTTTTATAACATTAATTTGCATACTGTACCCGATGAACTTCACGAGATCCAGAATGGTAAAGCCGCTTGTCTGTACATATCCTACAGAAATTAAGTACTATATAGCTCCCCCCGCCGCGGCAATACTTGATCACAGTGACGCCTATATTCATGAAAATTGGCGCAGGCTAGCTCCGATACTTGATCGCAGTCACGCCTATATTACTGAAAATTGGCGCAGGCTAGCTCCGATGCCCGGCGCCAGTTTCTTTACCATTGGCAGCCGTGCAGTGTAGGAGCAGCCATTAGCTCGCGCGTTCGCTCCGAGAGTGGACCAGCCACTGCGAGGAGCTGTGACTGGAGTAATTCGTTGTAATTGAGCCGGATGGCGGTATACTAAAAAAATTCACGCATGTCCACGGAGTGAATGCTGATGATAGGGCGATGCAGTGTGCATCGGATGATGAATCGTGGCCTTCTATTTTGTTCTGGTTAACAGCCTTTTATTTTGTTATGTTAACCTTTTGTTCTGTCATATGCTTTGATGAATGGGTGGTTAAATGTCGGTGTTTTTACGCTATTGTGGCCTTTTATTTCGTTTGTTCTGGTTAACATCCTTTTGACAACCTTTTTGTTGTTCACAGATGTTTCGGTTTGTTCACATGCACCTGCGCTACATCTGCTGTAGAGGCCGGACGGCAGTTTACGGACATTGTGCGGTCTTAAGGTGCTTCACCCTTAACAAAATTAAGCTGACCCTGGTCCTTGAGATAGGTGGCTGCTAGTGGCAGTTGAACATCAGCGTTCGTGGTGGTGGTGGTAGAAACATTTATTGCCACTGTAGAGCACGGGGGGCCGAGCCCCCTACATGGCACGTGGGTGCTCCCTCACTGTGAGGAGGCACCCTTACAAAGCAAAGGAAAACCCTTGAAGCGCAATCCTCTTCATCGCGCAGGAGATGATCCGGCGCTGATCAAAAGCAGAAGTGCTGGTCATGATAGTCTCCCACTAAGACACCGCCACTGCCGGTGATGGGGGGATGAGGAAAGGTGGGACATGTGAGGAGGATGTGGATGAAATCTCCTAGTTTGCCGCAAATTTACACGAAGAGGGGAATTGGTCTGGGTATCGGGCGTTTAGTAGTAGGGGGTATGGAGCAGTTAGAGTTTGTAGGCGTCGCCAGTGTGCGGCCTGCGCAATATTTAGGGATGGGGCTGGGGGGTGTGTATATTCTTCGTTGGTCTCGATAGTACGACAGAATATCACGAAAAGAGAGCAAGCGCTCCTCGGCCTGTAGAGTGGGCTCCATTACTCTAGCCCGGAATGTGAGACCTCGGGCTAGGGAATGAGCCTCCTCGTTGCCAGGGAGGCCGGCATGTGCTGGCGTCCAAACGAGGGTTATGGAATGCCGGGCTTGCCAGAAGCGTAGTAAGCGAGCAGCGGTGCGGCGTTTCAGCGTTCGTGCACCCAGGTGTATTCCTTGGGTCAACACTGTGTTCCGTCACGCTGACGAAGCGGATCTCAGAGTCCACGTGGTATGAAGCGCGTGGTTGAGATCTGCTCCGCCACAACCAGTTAATATAACGCCATATGAAACGTTTCGTACGTGCAGCTGTTAGGTTTAACCTTTGAGCGATTCAGCCTATAGCCCGATACAACTTAAAAAAGTCCGGAAAGGCTCCGCCCAGATAATCTAAGCACGGCAGCTGATTGACTACGCGACAAAAGATATAGTCCTGCTAATGTAATCCGCGATTTGCTCCGAAGGCGGGGTCACCCGTCGTTCGGCCCATGACGTCAGTCCAGAGTGAACGCTCATTGGTGCAGGCCTGTGTGCTTCCGCTTTCTAAAGTTATATCCGACTATAGAATGAACATTCATAAACCTGTGATTTGTTGTTATTCATTTTCGCACTTATTTGCAACAAGAAATCATTCACTTTGAAACAAACTCCAGCGGTAGCAAGCTCCATTTGCTATTCATTGCACAAGCACACCCTTCCCATTACGACAAACCACAGCAGAAATGCCCATATGCACCTGTCTCGTTCGCGGAATGAGTCACAACGCCGTTACTCCCTCTCATACAAACGCTTTTCCTTACCGTGACCTACAGCTCAATTTTTCTTCTTTTTTTTTTTTGTGCGCTCTCCGGCTTTTGGGCACATCTTCATTCATTTCGCTCCTATAGATAGCAGTCGGACACACGTGGCAGATTTTTTCCCCCTTCTGATATGCTTAGTATTCGTTCTGAGTAAGGGCACCGTCATTCTCAATAAACGTTGCGTACCCATGTTCCTTATTGTGCATTCAGGGCAGCACACTTCCTACCACGTGGCTTAACAGACAAGAAGAGCCGGTACACTAATGATAGGGAGACTCCTCGCTAAATAATTTTGTTATCTATATGGCGGAACGTTACCGGAAATGTGACTGAGCTACTGCTTACGGCGATACAAACGGCAACGTGAGCGCTGTATTTTTACGAGCCACAAGAATCAAGAATGCTTCAGAACGACGATGAAGATGACGAATGATATAACGCTCGTGTTGTTGCTGTTCCGCCATCCTGGCAGCGGCTGCTTCTATCTCTGTCTGTATATTTGTAAATACATTTCTTCCTTCTACACTCTCACCCCGTGCCATTTGGTGGTGGTGCGGGGTACCAACACGATACAACGGAACTCCGCAGTGGCCGACGCTTGGCTTTTCCCGCGATGGCAGAATAGGGGTTGGCTCCCGCTGAAGCGACCAGAACAACCGTTGTCCTGCCTCAGGTAAAGGATCCTGATACGTTCTGTGGCACTGAAAATGTCGATATTGAAGACTGGTAGCCGATGTATGAACGTACAAGCAAGAATTATCACTGGGACGGCGCACTTATGTTGGCGAACATCTTGTTCTACCTAAAAGGAACAGCCGAAGTGTGGTTCGGAAACCACGAGGAAGAAATTGGAAGCTGGGACGTATGCAGGGAAAAGACGCGCGCCCTTTTTGGCTTGTCGGCAGGCAGAAAGGCAGCGGCCAAGAAGGAGTTGGCAACTCGAGCACAAGCGTCGACAGAATCGTACCTGGCGTATATACAGGACGTGCTTGCCCTGTGCCGCAAAGCAGACAGCGGCATAGACGAAACCGAGAAAGTAGGGCACATATTAAAAGGCATTGCAGATGATGCGTTCAACCTTCTCATATGCAAGGGCTGTGACACCATGGATGTAATAATCAAGGAGTGTCAGCGTTTTGGTGCCACAATATGTCGACGCATCCCCCCAGCATTCTGGTCGACTTCCGAACACGGCAGCAACATGGTCATGTGAAGACGTACCTGTCCTCCAGGCGTCTCTAACTGCAGAGCGCGTGACGAAGATAGTCCGCCGGGAACTTGAAGCTATGGCTCCGACTTCCACATGCTCCCATGCCTGTGACTCTAGCTCCCAGATGGTACCACTTGTGCATGCTATCGTTCGTCAGGAGCTTTCCAACGCCGGCTTGGATTCTGAATGCACCGCATCACCCTCGCGACCGATGGACCGCCGTCGACCCTCACGTCAATATGCCCAAGTTCAGAACCTTCCGATGCGCCCTCGTAATCCCGCCAAGTGAAGGACTCCTGATGACCATTTGCTTCAACTGCCATCGTATTGGTCACGTGGCCCGCCATTGCAACAACCGGTGGTATTGGCATCAGGGATCCTATGGGTACAACCGTCGCACCGAGATTGACCACCGACGCTTCCAACCTTACGACGAGTGATCTCAAGCCGCCAGTGACGACGTTCCTTCCATGCCGTATCGTCGGCGTTCACCATCCCCACACGGCCGTCAGTCGCGTTCACCGCTGGCCCGTCGCCCATCGTCTCGCTCGCCCCCCTTTCGCCGTCCAACGGCGCCGACTGATCGCCGGCCTCGGGAAATCTAGACGATGCAGCTCCCGGAGGTGACGCTACATCGACCACTTGCCCACCAAACCCTCTGACCATGCTACAGACTAGACGCAACCTAATTGATGTTAAAGTGGACGATGCGCTCGTTGTTGCTCTTGTCGATACAGGGGCTCACATATCGGTCATGAATTCGGAGCTTCGTCGCCGCCTTAAGAAAGCTTTAACGCCCCCCACGGTACACTCTGTCCAAGTCGCCAACGGTGGGACGTTCCCCGTGCTTGGGATGTACTCAGCGCGTATTTGTGTTGCTGACCGCTCCACAACCGTCCCGTTTGCAGTGCTCGAGAAATGATCCCATGAACTTATCCCCGGTATGGACTTTCTATCCGTCCACTCTGCCCTGATTGACTGTGGAACCGGCTTGCTTCAGCTTGAACTACCATGAAACTATGACGCTCCACCGACACCCCAACCCTGTTTGTGTTCTGTACATTACGTGCATCTGGCACCTCAAGCCGTTACGTATGTGAACTTGAAGTCTTTCCCTCCCATTCCCGACGGCGATTACATGTTGACACCCATTGCTGACGTACTGCTGTCCAGAAATGTTGCTGTTCCGCACACACGTTTGACAGTGACGAACAACCGAGCGTCCCTCCCGGTACTGAACTTAAGCTGGTGCACGCAACTTATTCCAGATGGCATGACTCTGACCAATGTCTCTTCTATCGAAGATGCTATTTCAGCGTTCGCTACCGAAGCTTGTTTGTCCTCTGCTCGATCCTCTCCTCCAACAAGCACAGCCGATGACAACATTGACAAGATGGTTGCCACAGACCTCCTTCCGGCACAGAAACCAGATATCCGCAACGTGCTTAAATCTTACCGCGACATCTTTGATTTTGATGACCGCCCTTTGGGTCAGACAGAACTTGTCACTCATAAAATCAACACTGGAGACGCCAGCCCAATTCGACGACGTCCCTATCTCGTGTCCCAAGCTGAGCGCCAAGTCATACAGCGTGAAGTGGAAAAAATGCTCACAAAAGAGGTCATCCAATCATCCTGCAGCCCATGGCGTCACCGGTCGTGTTAGCAAAGAAAAAGGACGGCAGCTGGCACTTCTGCGTAGACTTCGTCACTTAAACAAAGTGACACGCAAGGACGTCTACCCACTGCCGCGAATTGACGACGCTCTCGACTGCCTACACGGGTCCGCCTACTTCTCATCTATCGACCTGAGATCGGGATACTGACAGATTTCTGTCGACTATCGAGACCGTGAAAAGACAGCATTCTTTACACCGGACGGACTTAAATTTAGGCCATTCGGTTTGTGTAACGCCCCAGCTACATTTCAATGGATGATGGACTCTCTCCTTCGTGGATTCAAATGGTCAACGTGTATCTCTATCTGGATGACGTCATCATATTCGCACCCACATTCGAAAGCCACCTTAGCCGCCTGTCAGCTGTTCTTGAAGCTCTCAGAGCAGCAGGCCTTCAACTCAACTCTTCTAAATGCCATTTTGGCCACCGAGAAATCACTGTGCTTGGCCACCTTGTCAGTGCTCGAGGCGCGCAACCTGATCCCGACAAAATTCGAGTCGTTAAAGATTTTCCGATTCCACGTTTCGCGAAAGATGTACTGAGCTTTTTCGGCCTGTGCTCTTACTTTCGTCGTTTTGTCAAGAATTTTGCCGACATTGCCCGTCCTCTCACGCAACTCCTGAAGAAGGACGTACCGTTTTACCGGGGTACCGAACAAGCAACTGCCTTCCGTACACTTATAGCAATTCTTACCTCGCCTCCCATCTTGACCCATTTTGACCCGTCGGCCCCAACTGAAGTTCGCACCGATGCTTGCGGCCATGGCATCGGCGCTGTACTCGCACAGCGGCAACAAGGAGAGGATCGCGTCAAAGCCTACGCCAGTCGCCTCCTCTCCCCTTCAGAGTGCAAGTTTTTGATCACTGCGCGTGAGTGCCTCGCACTAGTTTGGGCCGTCGGAAAATTTCGACCATACTTGTTTGGCCGCACCTTACCAACATGCGCTCTGCTGGTTATCGTCCCTCAAAGATTCCACTGGACGGCTTGGACGCTGGGCTTTGACACTTCAGGCATACAGCTTTGACGTGACATACAAGTCTGGCCGAATGCACCAGGATGCGGACTGTCTATCCCGTCATCCAGTGGATCCTCCCGGCTTGTCAGCGCATGATTCCGACGCCTGTGTCTTCGCCATATCCGATTTCGCCGACATACGCAATGAACAACTCCGTGATGCATTCCACTAGCGGTTTACCATCCACCGTCTACGTCAACATCACGCGGACCCTTCGCTTCATTTGTTCGTGCTGCGGGATGGCATTCTTTACCGACGCAACACCAGTTCCGAGGGCCCCTAGCTGGTACTAGTAGATCCTGCAACACTCCGTTCCACTGTTCTTGAACAGCTTCATGACGCCCCCCAGCGGTGGACATCTCGGAGCAACCCGCACGTGTGATAGCGTACGGCGTCGGTTCTTCTGGCCAGTCCTTTACCGTTCTGTGCGACACTACGTGGCTGCGTGTCATTCCTGCCAGCGCTACAAGCATTCTTCCTTACCGCCAGCTGGTCCTCTTCAACCTATTGCCGTATTAACCGACTACGCGACACGATACGCAATCACGCGGGCATTACCGACAAGCTGTGCCACTGACATCGCGGACTTTTTCCTTCACGACATTATTAGATGCGAAGCAGCTCTTTGACTAGGCTGTGTAACGCTGTCTCCGTCCGTGCGTCCATACGAACGCGCCGCAACGCGCTCCCCTCGCCGCAGGTGTTGGAGCGGTGCCAAGTAGGTCACGCCGCAGCTGCGCGTTGACGTCACGCTCCCCCTCGCAGTGCGCGCTGACGTCACTCTCTCCCTCGCCTGCCGCGCACTCGCCGCAGCGGCCGCAGCTGCCGCCTGACGCGCGCCTAACGTACGCGTTGAAACATGTCTGTACGTGTCACCTCTCTCTCTCTTCACCCTCTCCACCGCTCCCATGCGCAACGCTGATGCTTCGCATCCCATCAGGGATCCCTTTGGGAAGATGGTGTAAATTTTTCTCCACCACGGCGCTCCACGACAGCTACTGACCGACCGTGGTCGCTCATTTCTTTCCAAGGTCATCGAGGACATTCTCCGTTCATGTTACACACGTCACAAGCTCACCATCGCCTACTACCAGCAAACAAATGGACTCACGGAGCGCCTCAATCGCACTTTGACTACAATGCTCTGCATGTACGTTTCCGCAGATCACCGTGATTTTGATGGCACTTTGCCTTACGTGACGTTCGCGTACAATTCGTCACGCCACGACACCACTGGCTTTTCCCCTTTCTGCCTGTTTGGCCACCATCCCACGTTACCCTTTGAAACTCTTCTACCATCAGCTACGCACACTCTCACCTTGTACGCCCGTGATGTAACTGCTCGCGCTCAAGAGGCTCGACAGATCGCACGGGATCGTATTTCTGCCTCCCAGCTGGCTCAGAAAACCCGCTACGACAGCCATCACAGAGCCATTTCCTCTTCCCCTGGCTCTCTGGTCCTCCTTTGGACACCTTGCCGCCACGTTCGCCTGTCAACGAAGCTTCTCTCGCTACTCTGGGCCTTACAAAGTGTTACTCCAGCTCACCGAGGTCACATACGAAATCGCCCCTGCTGGAGAGTAGTTCATCATCCTCTGTACCCGCTTCTGACATCGTGCACGTCTCCCGCCTCAAGCCATACTTCCCTTCACACAATTCTGCTCTTTCTTAAGCACCGAGACGGCGCTATCAGCGGCGGGGGTAATATGTTACGAGCCACAATAATCAAAAATGCTTCAGAACGACGATGAAGATGACGATTGATATAACGCTCGTGTTGTTGCTGTTCCGCCATCCTGGCAGCAGCTGCTTCTATCTCTGTCTGTATATTTTGTAAATACATTTCTTCCTTCTACACTCTCAGCCCGTGACAATATTTAAGCCGCAGTCATCATTATCAGCCTGACTACACCCAGTGCAGGCAAATATGGCCTCTCCCATGTTTCGCCAATAGACGCCGTCCTGTGATTACTACGGTCACGTTATCCCCGCGAACTTAATCTCATCCGCCCACCTAACTTCCTGCCTCCCCTTAACTCTCTTGCCATCTCTTGGAATCCAGTCTGTTGCTCTTTATGATCAGTGGTTATCTTGACTCCACGCTAGACGGCCTTCCCATGCCCATTTCCTTGCCTTGATGCCGATTAAGATGTCCCTAACATCTGTTTCTTCCTTGATCCGCTCTGCTTTCACCTTGTCCCTTAAAGGGATACTGAACAAAAATTTGAAAAACTGGCGAAAACATCGAAATTCTACTCGGAAGACGCCACTGTTCCGATAAACAGAGTTTATTTCACGTATTTTTGAACAGTTGGCTGTATTTTTGGTGGATTTTCAGCGCGCGGCGGCTGCACGCGAGCGCGAGCCGTGACGTCAGATTCTCCCTGGCGCATGCTGGGTGCACGTGCTCCTATCCTTTTCTTCCTTTTCTCCACCTCTCTTTTCATTCCACTCTCTCCCTTCCACAAAAGCACTGATGATCTCCCCAGCCCCCCAGGCGTACAGTGTACCCAGCCGGGAGCATTGTTCGCTCCTGTAGTGGTTCTGGTACGTTGTGGGAAACATGGTGCGAGCTGAGCGGTTTGAGAGACGCGGGCGACGGCTGGCACTGATGGGATGCCTGTTTCCGGCGAGTTTCACGTCACATCCTCTAGTTCACGGCGCGGCCGCTAGACGCGGCGGTTTGTGAAAAACTAATTAAATTCATTACTTTCCTCTAGTTTCTGCCTGAAATGAAGGTTGTGCCCATCGATTTCAACCCCCAATCTTTCTATTTAGCGGGAAATCTTGGCGGCAAAAATTTTGTTCAGTATCCCTTTAAGGTCACACCTTTCCATGGCTCACTGCCCCTTGGATGCAGCTGTTATATACTTCTCTCCAGAGGTATAGCAGTACACTGCCATGCATAATTTGAGAATGCGAATGCCTGCCAAGTGAGCTCCACCCTATCCTTATACTTCAGTCTCATGGTTCGAACATGCCGACGCTAGCTGTCCTAAGTAGATGTTTCCCTTTACCACTTCCAGTGTTCCGCTACCTATTGCAAAGAGTTGTTCTCTTGAGAAACTGTTGGACATTACTTTAGTTTTCAGCATATTAATGTCGAGACCGACCGCACTGGTTTCCCAGTCCAATTAAGTAATCCGGATTTGCAATTCGCCGCTCTGAGTTACTCAGCAAGGCAATGTCATATGCGAATCGCGGGTTACTATAGTACTCTCCATTAACTCTTATCGCTCACTGTTGCCAATCCAGAGCTCTGAAAATCTCCTGTAAGCACGCGGTGAATACCAATGGTGGGGTTGTATCTCCCTGCCTTAAAACCTTCTGTATTGGAATTTGAAGGGCCGTATAGTGCTGCTAAGCACTCATTCAGAGCATGCCACAGCGACTGTGAAGGTAACGTTTGTGCACTTTCGGTGCATATTCGTAAGGTTTCAGCATTGCCAAAAATGTATTATTAGTCAAGCCTGCATTTGCCTCTTTTAATAGCTTTTTTTCGCTGTGTCGTTTCATACAAGTTCGTTGCTGAGCACGTCGGCCAAATTGGCATTAGGGATGAGCACGCGAGATTAAAAACTGTACCGCCCGTATGCGGACCGTATAGAAGAGTGAAGAGAGAGCGCTTTGTTTATTGAATATTTCCAATGGATATGACGGATACTGTTTTCCTGCAGCGTTGTTCAGCCCTCGCATCTCCAGCCTATCATCATGAAAATAATTTCACTCTTCTCTCAATCCAGAGCCTTACATCTTTCGATCAGTCCATATATCAGCTGCCATACGAGATCATGTAAGTGTAAGACGCCATCTTTATCTTGCTGTCCTGTTATTTCGAGGGATGACTGTCGATTGGGACGGCGCTCTTAATTGAAAACTGATGATAGTTAAGCTGCTAAGATGTAATGTAAAGTAAGCGGAAAATGTTAATCACGTTAACCTAGGTACCAAGTAGCATAGTTTTCGAATTTTGCTGCTGCGTGGAAAATGTAGAGGCTTATGAACCCACGTCCATGTGCACGGCGGGGGGGGGGGGGGGGGGGGTGAGGCAAGTGAGGACGTAGTCTCCCCCCCCCCTCCCCACCCACCGGCAGTCCCTTAAGGGGCCGCTACGTCTGCCCCTTACGTTTAATTACTAGGAACGGTGACGTCATTGTTTACAGAGCGGAGTGATGGCCACGCCGGTTTTAGAATATAACGGCGGCCGAAGGCCCCTGATGATGCATTCCAAAGCTGTTTACTTGCCACCTTTTCCGCCGCGGTGGAGCAGTGGTTATGGGGCTCGGCTGCTTACCCGAAGGTTCGATCCCGGCCGCGGCGGCCGCATTTCGATGGAGGCGTTATGGTAGAGGCCCGTGTATTGTGCGATGTCAGCGCAGTTAAGGAACCTCATGGTGGTCGAAATTTCAGGAGCCTTCTACTACGGCGTCTCTCATGATCATTTCGTGGTTTTGGGACGTAAAATACCAGATATTATTATTATTATTTGCCATCTTTACTCCTGGAAAGCCAGGGAACAAAGGCACGCCATTGTGATAAGCACGTCATTGTTCCATTTTCATTTTTTATCAATTGTGAAACACGCTTTGTTTTAGACTCTACCCATGCGGGCGGGGGGGGGGGGGGAGGGGAGGCGATTGAACTTTGCCACCCTCCCCCTGGACGGAGAACCCTGTGCCCGCCTATGTATGAACGTCAGGTTGACCTTAACCTAAGATTCTCAAGCACGCAGAGCGGCCCATTGTTCCAGGGATCATGGGAGCGTATGGCGGCAGCTTGACGCCACCGCCGGCCTGGGGATACAACGAGTTCCGCGCAGGCACAGTGAGCACCGTGCCCGATGCTCCTTCGCCACGTGAACGGTTCCCCTCGTGACGATTCGTAGCGCTGAAGGAGACGGCAGCCGACGACGAAAAAGCATGGCTCACAGCGCATACTGCGCCTGCGCCATCTCGTTGCAGCCGCTGGCCGGCTGTGCAGAAGAACTGCAGCCACACGCTCCCATGTTCCCTTTAACAGTGGACCGATGTGTACATCCGCTTTACTGCGTAACACCCTCGAGCGGAATATTTTCGCGATATAGAAATAAAGCGAGAAGTTCTAGGAAGATTTCAAGCTCTGAAGTCAATTATAGAATTTTGCAGCGGCTTCGTTCATGAGGTATAACAGTTTTAATGTCGGCCGCACTTACAATATTTAGTGCTAATTAAACAGAAGACTTCTTATTTGCTAAAGCTGCCGATGACAACTACGTTGGTTGCACTAACGTAACGCCCAGATGCTTTAATTCAAGATTTAGACGGTCTACATTGAATCTGTGTGATCGGCTTGGCTAGCTTGGCGTGGCCATCTGCAATGCGTCGCGCTAGCGTTCTAGTTCTCTTTCAGTGCTTCGGCTTTCACAACGTGTTTCTCGGGAACACAAAAAACAAGCGACCGCTTACGACAACAATTGTTCGGTTGACGGGAACAAAGACATTGAGTAACCCGAAGAGTTCACGTTGAGACAGCTCTGTCCATGAAGAGGCCGACCGCATACATAAATTGTGGCATCCGTCTATAGGGTGTTTGGAGAAAAATCTCAAAACCAAGGGAAATGGAACATTTGCTCGATAGTTTCATATTTTCCTTTTATGATATTTCTCATAATACAGTTGTCATAATTTTAGCAGTCGGCTTAGATCTGACGTATTTAGCCAACGAATCTGAAACTGAAACGCGGAAGAGCGCAAATGCCACATTCTTCGGAGACGTCCAGAATGAACAGGGGGTCGTCCTGTCAATCATCGATCGGCTTCGCTCTCTGTGTGTGCGGGCTGTACTTGGGAATTATAGTACGCGTGGCGCAGGTACGTTGAATAATGTAGAACAAACACTACTGCAGTCATTGTGAACAGTGACGTGACTAAGACCGTCTGCTAGTTGCGCCCATTGTCGCTTCGGTTTTGGTCGCGCAGGGTAACGTGGCTGAATATCGTTACTGCGCGATAATTACCACAGGCCGTATTCTCGAAATCTTAAAGTAGGAGTGGTATCTTCCAGTAATAAATTAAGCGTTCCATTTTGACCTGACAGCCCATCTCCAAAAAAAAAGTTAATTTAATTTCTTCAATTACTACCGGCACTGATGTTGATCTACCGCCATCGCAAGATGTATGGCGTTACAGAAAACTTAATTATACAGGTAACAAGCAAATATTTCATTTCCCTTATTTTCGAGGACTTTCAGACATTTTTCTTGAAAATACTTTGAATGAAAAGTGTGTAGCGCACGCAGGAATGTTTTTATGCAAGACGCACTGCCTCGAACATGGCTGGTGACAGCACTTTTAAGAAATCTTTCAATGAATTACGCGATGAATTGCCACTATAATGCGCCTTGCAGCACGAAAATAAAGAAAACAAGAAAAAGCTCATGCAGTGAATGTACACATCCCTTCAGCCTGGGCATCTTCAAAAAAGAAGAGGAAAATTCAGATGGAATATTGTTGGGGCAAACAATGCAAGGCGACCAAGCTCGCTTAATGGCACCTCGCTAAAAGTGCTTGTTTTTTTTTTCTTCTTCAATTGACCTTTTCCAAGCACACGAGCGCCACCAACGAGTGCGCCATCGCTCGTGACAAACGCCGCAGCAACAGCCACCGCGAGGAGGGCACAGGCCTCACGCTTTAGCTTTCCGCCTGCGTCTCGCCAGCGTCTCGCCAGCATTTCTCACATCAACTCAATGTGACAAGGTTTAACATATTTCTGCGTAAATAAGTCATGCAGTTTTGTGTTTAGCTACGACGGCCTCTCTGCGATTTTCATCTGTCTAGTGTTCCCGCGTGCCTTTGTTGGATCAGCTGAACGGTTCCGAAGTGTCATTGCTATTTTTTTCCTCTTTAGGGCATAACTTATGCCCTGCGCCGTGAATCAAACAAAAAGATAGAACTCGGCTTCCTACAGACGGATTCCACGAGGGTTCAATGCCATTCGCGGATCCATTTAATTTGGAATTAATGTCCACCGACACTTTTGACGAACACAAGGTGAGGCTCAGATATTTAAAGATTAGATGACAGTAGGTAATCAGTCAAATAAGATACATTAACTTGGCAGCGTGCGCGTTGCTTGCACCGCAGGTAACAAAAGATAAGTCTCAGGATTAGTATCATAAGTATCAAATATATCATAATATTAATAATATATATATATATATATATATATACATATATATATATATAATATAAGATATATATACATATATATATACATATATAAATATATAATTATAATATTGCCACGCGCTAGTGGTGGCAGCGGAAGAGAACGAAGAAGTTAATGGCTGCTGTGGCCGAGTACACGACCGTTCGCTTCGAGTTCCTGTTCGTCGTTTCCTCTCGCGACAGACAAAAAAAAAAAGAGGCATCGTATGGATGCCGCGGCTCACATAACAGTGAAAGCTTAGCCAAAAATGTTTGTGCCGGTTGAAAAGCACAAGCGCGAAATAAAAGAAACAAGAAAGAAATGCGCGATGGTCCTGAAGGCAGGCTCCGCACCACAAAGTTCGTGACTTGCAATCAACGCGAATGGTACGGCTTCATCCTGGAGACGTGAACATCATCCGAAGAGCGTAGTCTACGAGAGCGGTGCGATGTGTCTGCTGGGATAACTTCGTAGTTAACTTCACCGATGCGATGAAGAACACTGTAGGGTCCAAAGTACCGGCATAACAATTTCTCTGAGCACGCTCGCTGACGTATGGGGGGTCCAAACCCACACTAGGTCACCCGGTTCGTATGTTATAGCTCTGTGATGGGTGTTGTACCGGCGAGCGTCTTGATTTTGCCGCGACAAAATGCGTAAGCGCGCAAGCTTCCGGGCTTCTTCGGCACGCTTGACAAATACATCGGTATCCGGGGTAGTCGTGTCCGGCGGAGTTGGTCGCAGCATGATGTCAAGCATCGTGGTGACGTCGCGGCCGTAAACCAGACTAAAAGGAGCAAAGCCGGTGGTTTCCTGAAGAGCCGTGTTGTAGGGAAATGTGACGTACGGGAGGATTTCGTCCCAATTCCTGTGATCCTTGGCGACATACACCGAAAGCATATCCGCAATCGTTTTGTTAAGACGTTCGGTTAACCCGTTGGTCTGCGGGTGGTACGCAGTGGCTGTTCGGTGTGTCGTACCACTCAGCCGCAGGATATCTCGGAGCAACTGTGCCGTAAATGCAGTACCACGATCTGTGATGACGACAGCGGGAGCGCCGTGGCGGAGAACGATGTTCTTGACAAAAAAGGTTGCCACATCGGAAGCAGTTGCTCGCTGAACGGCTTGCGTTTCGCAGTATCTAGTCAAGTAGTCGGTGGCGACAACAATCCAGCGGTTCTCAGCACTAGACTTCGGAAACGGGCCGAGTAAATCCATTCCGACCTTTGCAAAAGGTGCGTGAGGGGGTCGTACTGGCTGAAGCAGACCGGCTGGTTTCATTGGTGGACTTTTGCGGCGTTGGCAAGCTGTGCAAGTCTTGACGTACTGCCTGACGGTTTTTGTAAGTTTCCGCCAGTAGTATTTTTGCTTGATCCTCGCCAGAGTACGCGCGAAGCCAAGATGCCCGGACGATGGCTCGTCGTGGCATGCACGCAAAATGTCATCACGAAGAGCAGCAGGAACGACTAGGAGGTAAACAGTTTTCGTTGGATGAAAGTTGCGCTTGTAGAGGACGTCGTTGCGTAGACAGAAAGATGACAAGTCACGCGCAAACTGACGTGGGGGTTGTGGGCGACGTCTCTCTAGGTATTCGATCAGTGGTTGCAGTTCTGAGTCTTAGCGTTGCTGCTCAGCCACGTTTAATATTGCTAGTATAGCAAGGCAACTGAAGTCTTCATCCGTGTCTTCCGCAGCGGTCTCGACGGGTGCGCGGGAAAGACAGTCGGCGTCGGTGTGTTTCTGGCCAGACTTGTAAACTATCGTTATATCGAATTCCTGTAACCAAAGGCTCCATCTTGCGAGACGGCCTGAAGGATCTTTCAGATTCGCCAGCCAGCAGAGAGAGTGGTGGTCACTGACGATTCGGAAGGGGCGCCCGTAAAGGTATGGCCTGAACTTCGTAATAGCCCATACAACCGCCAGACATTCTTTTTCAGTCGTCGAGTAGTTTTTCTCCGCAGATGACAACGTGCGGCTAGCGTAGGCAATGACACGTTCTACGCCATCCTGATATTGCACGAGAATGGCTCCGAGACCAAGGTTACTCGCATCAGTGCGTACTTCTGTGTCTGCTTCGGTGTCAAAGTGACCAAGGATCGGCGGCGTTTGTAGGCGTTGTTGAAGGCTGCGGAATGCGTCGGATTGTTCTGGACCCCGGACGAAGGCGACGTCGTCATTGACGAGTTGTTGTAGAGGGTCGGCGATTTTCGAAAAATTTGGCACAAAACGGCGGTAATAAGCACAAAGGCCCAGAAAGCGGCGCACATCATGTTTTGTCTTGGGTATCGGGAACAAAGCAACTGCCATAGCCTTTTCAGGATCGGGGCGAACACCGCTACTGCTGACAATATGGCCAAGGAATTTGAGCTCCTCGTATCCAAAATGACATTTTTCTGGCTTCAGAGACAGGCCAGCGGTACGAATAGCCAGAAGGACCGCCTCAAGCAGCTCAATGTGCTGTTCAAAGGTCGTGGAAAAAACGACTACGTCATCTAAATACACTAAACACGAGTGCCACTTGAGGTCACACAAAACTGTGTCCATCATTCGTTGGAATGTGGCTGGAGCGGAGCACAGTCAAAAAGGGAGAACTTTAAATTCGTAGAGACCGTCAGGTGTTATAAACGCCGTTTTTTCTCGGTCCCGTTCGTCTACTTAAATCTGCCAATATCCGCTGCGGAGATCCATGGAAGAGAAGTAGCGGGCATGGCGCAGGCGATCCAACGAGTCATCGATGCGAGGGAGAGGATATATGTCTTTTTTCGTGATCTTGTTCAGTTTGCGGTAGTCTACACAGAATCGTAGTGAACCATCTTTCTTCTTAACCAAGACAACAGGTGATGCCCAAGGACTTGTCGATGGTTGGATTACGTCGTCGTCGAGCATTTGTCTGACTTGATGACGAATGGCATCCTGTTCTTTCTGTGACACGCGGTAAGCGTGTTGGCACACTGGTTGGACGTTGGGTTCAGTGATGATTCTGTGCTTCGTTAGAGGGGTCTGCCGGACTTTCGACGTAGTTGCAAAACAGTCACTAAAGGATGACAGGAGACCGAGGAGCCTTGCCCGCTTAGGTTGTTCCAACTGGCGATTGACGTTGAGGTGCCTAGTCACGTCGGCATCGCAGCTGTCCTCAGTCGAGATCGTCGTAACCAAAGGGAAGGTGGCCGACTCATCCAGTGGCTCGAAGTAAGCTATGGTGGCGCGCTTTGCAAAATGCCTGTATTCGCCACTGAAGTTCGTAACTAAAAGCGTAGTCTGGCCATTTCGGAGCCGAACGATACTTCGAGCGATGGCGACTTCCTGATCAAGCAATAACGTGAGGTTACCTTCGGCGATGACCGTATTTGGCTGTCCCTGCGGGCACTCAACAAGGACGAAGATACTACTGCGAGGCGGTAACGTGACGCAATCATCGACCACGCGTAACGCCACGCCACGATGTTCGTTCTCGACATCCGGGTCTGGCGAAACAGAGTTAGCGAAAGTGACGAACAAATCACGGAGATTAATTATTGCTCCATGTTCCTGAAGAAAATCCATGCCCTAAATGATCGGCCGAGAACATTTGGGCAGGACTAGGAATGACGCCACGAAAGCCGACGCACAAATCTCAAGCCTGGCGGTGCACCTTCCTATCGGTGATACGAGGTGTCCTCCAGCGGTGATCAGTTGTGGGCCGTCCCACGTTGTCAGCACCTTGCGTAGATGGGTGGCCAGTGGAGCACTCATCACCGAGTAATCAGCTCCCGTATAGACAAGTGCAGTCACCGGATAACAATCGACGGAAACGGTAATGGCAGCGGACGTTCTGTTGGCGGTTTCGGAAGGAGGCTTTAACGGTACGTCGTGAGGGGGTGGCATCGGAGGAGGGTATTTGTCGGTTCGCGTGACAGCAGCCTCACCCCCCGGAGGTCGCTGTTCTCAGTTTCTTCGGCGTGGACTTGCGCCACTGACACCAGGGGTCTCAAAGGCTGGTCGGGCGCGGTTTGGTAATGTGGGCCGACGGGGTGATGGCGACCGTGACGGTCGTCGCTGCGGGGCAGGAGGGAGATGACTACTTTCCAAGTATTCTTCAATTTCTTGCGGCCGCTCACCGTAGCGTGGACAACGGGCATCCGGGTAGAATCCGCGTAGGCCTATTCGTCGATAGTAACAGTCGCGGTACACGTGTCCAGCTTCGCCACAGTGGTAGCACAAAGGACGAGTGTCGGGAGCACGCCAGACGGTGGACTTCCGCGGGCCAGGACGAAAGTCGGCCTGCAAAGGCGGGCGGTGGGTTGGGCTTGGAAAACGTCGAGGGGCCCCAGCAGGTGGATGAAAACGCGCCGTCGAAGGCGTAGAGACACGCAGGGCATCCGCGTAGGAAAGCGTGGGAGGTTCGGCTTGCGATGGTGGTGAGGTATGAACGAACTGCCTGATTTCGTTCCGAATGACGTCTGTAAGAGCAGTGACACTCGGAGGTGACGTTGCATGAGATTTCTGCAGTTCTTCGCGGACCATCTGCCGTACGAGTTCCGCAAGGGACTCCCTGCCATCACTCCCTGGCACAAGCGAGCACGCAGCGGACATGGCGGTCTGGCGCTCATACTGCGACAACCGCTGCCGATGCATGCGCTCCATGATTGTGGCCTCACGTATGAACTCTGACACCGTCGTAGGAGGGTTGCGCACGAGACCCGCGAAAAGCTGCTCCTTTACGCCTCGCATTAACAGGCGAACTTTCTTTTCATCCGTCATGAGGGGGGTCAGCACGTCGAAACAATCGCGACATGTCTTCGACAAACATGGCGACGCTCTCGTTCGGCATTTGGAACCGCGAAGAAAGTGCCTGCTCCGCTCTCTCTTTGCGTTCGGGGTTGCTGAAGGCCTCACGAAGCTGCCGATGGAACTCTGGCCAACTGGTGAATGAAGCTTCGTGGTTCTCGTACCACACTCTTGCTGCGTCTACGAGGGAGATGTACACGTTCTTCAACTTACGGCGATTGTCCCAGTCATTGATGGCAGCGACCCGGTCGAAATGGTCCAGCCAGTCTTCCACATCCTCACCGGCATCGCCATGGAATGGGTTGGGCGTGCGAGGCGTGTTGATAACACAAGGTACGGCAGCGAATGGGTCAAGCTCGGTTTGGGTTGCGGCTGTGGCAAACATTGTCCTCACGGAACTTGCCAGGGGACCGTACTGTGGTGGTAGACCTTGAAGGCGGCGGCTGCTGCGATGGATATCAGCAGACCCTAGTGCACTGGCGTTGGTTGCTTCTGGTCCAGGACCAGCAGACATAAGACGTCGCAGTACCCTAGCACCTCCACCAGTCTGTCGCGAGAGGAAACGACGAACAGGAACTCGAAGCGAACGGTCGTTTACTCGGCCACAGCAGCCATTAACTTCTTCGTTCTCTTCCGCTGCCACCACTAGCGCGTGACAATATATATATTAATAATATATTGGTATCATAAGTATCACGATTTGTTGACAATAACTGCAGATGTTACATTTTACAAACACCGTTTGTGTTCTCGCGTGTTGGCTCACGTGACCACATTGTAGTCTGTGGATATGTATAGTCGCACTCGTGAGCAATACGAGATTACATTTTGAAGACGATAGCAGATAAACTAAGTTGGCAAGGGCCGGAGTGTTCGTGACACAAAATGCTCAAGCGGAAATTTATCTCTGGCCATTCGATAAGCCACATTGACATCCTTACGTATGCATTACAAGTAATCGTTGAATTAATAGCATTCACTCTTCCAGCCCGTATTGTAGTACGTCTTCACGGTATGGACGAGCGATAATGTGCATGCTGCTTAACTGCTACGTCGATAAGAATCCGCTCGTAATACCCACACTGCACTGCGTTAATCACTTCACAATTCATGCGTAGAAGTCTACACGGATTAATAATAATTGTTGGGCTTTAAAGTCCCAAAATCCACGATACGATTATGAGGGACGCCGTGGTAAAGCGCTCCGGAAATTCCAACCGCCTAGTGCTCTTTGACGTACGCCTAATAAATTTAAGTAGACTCTCCTCAAGCATTGTCGCCTCAATCGAAGATGAAGCCGTCGCGGCCGGGATTCGATCCCGCGACCTTCGAGATACACGCACATTCCTTCGGATGTGTGCAGTATTTGCAATGTGAGCATAGTCAAGAAGCGGCGACGTGTTCTTTTCGTTTCGTGCTCCCGCGGTTACAATGAGCCGCAGGCGGCCGAATGGCCGGCTCGCTCAGCGTACATACTTTTCCCATAGTGCGCTGCGCGCCCGCGGGGCTCTCTGGCATTTCATGAAAAGGTCCATTTCTTCTGCTTGCAATAAAAACTAACCAAATTGAAATTCCTAGGACAAAACAGTGCCAGGACTACTCGTTTAGAGTTCTTTCGTAGAGCCCGAGCTCGCTCTCCGTCGCAGTCGAACGTGAATGAACTTATGCCGCCCCACCGTTGTGAGATTTACGCGGCCTTCGCAACTAGAATTATGCGAAGCTGGCTTACCGGCATGAGAAGGTTCCGCGGTCCGGCATGTCCTATCGGCAACCCGGTGAGCTTCTTTTACTTGCCGTTTTCCTTTTTTTGTTTCTTGTTCTCATCCGGGTCGCGCTCACGCGCACTCTCGCGGTGATGATGACGGCGATGTTCCTTCTCATATGACTCGTATCCACACTGGGGGATTAGCCAAGAATTGTTCATATGAAATCTTAAATATTTGGCGTATTAACTAACAATTAGAAAGAAAAGAAGATCAAAACCGTAAAGGACAAAGAGCAAAAATTATTTATTCGTTCCGTCGCCCAAATCTTTAATTATCGCGCGCAGCGGCGACTTTTCTGTACGTTAGCGCCACATGATGGAACTAAGTGAAAAAAAAAATGTTTTGTGGCCATGTGGTGTGTGGGCATGCATTTGCCCTGACCCTTTATGGAACTTAAATAAGTCATACGGCGAAGATACACAGAAGAGATTGCCGCTCGCGAATGATAGTTAAAGATTTGGGCGACTGTACATTCAGGTCAGACAGCTCAATGGTTATTGGGAAGAGCAATTAGAATGAGTGAATGAAAGTGCAACCCAACATTTTTCTTAGTAAATATTGGTTCAATATTACAATGAAAAGAATGACAGCTCCGCTACTGTTAAACCTGAGGAAGTGCCTCGCATGGGCACCCATCGATTCCCGTTCGTAGAGATCCGTCTGTTCCGCGTACCATAGCGTCATTGACGCCAACGTTTCAGGTAAGCATGTAGAATATCCCCTGTACAAGTAGAATCTTGCTATGCAGAATCGCATACTCGGTGTGCGACATCTGCGCTACTTTTTGTGCTGCGCTTTATCGACTTCCTACTTGGTGCAGCAGTTGCGATAGGCGTCGTCTGCAGCTAGCCCCGTCAGATGTAGTCACATAGCGACTCAGCGCCGCGTTAGCGCAGCGCCGACGCAGAGGCGGCACCAGGAGACGGGCATTCGCTCACTCGGTGACGTGGTGGCGCCCTCTCTCGCACCTTCGCTGAAATCAGCCCCGCCTTCGCAAAATGTTTTAGCGACTTTAATTTAAGTAATGCAGTTACTTCCTGGCCATTTACGTTCAGTATAATTACTTCAGATCCTTATTCGTTCATTTTAACCCAGGTTTGAGCACTGCTAACCCTGTTATGGATTGTAGTGAGCGCTCTACTGTGAGCGTGATCACGCCACTTGAGATGTAGGGATGGACGACAAGTTGGGCCCCTGAAGAGCTCCGCACTTAAAAGGTACTTATAAACGCAGGAATTTGAAAATAGTCTTCGTTTTGTTTCGTGAAGGAGAACACAAACAGCCCCAAAAACATTCCTGTGGCGGAAGCACAAAGCCGAAGCACCGAAGTACAGTGCCTATATTTAAGTTTAGCCACACGTTAGAAAGTGGGATAGCAAGCCTTTTTTCTTTTTAGTATACAGCGGCGACATAACAAAATAAATAATGCTGTATTGATTCTATTTCTAGACAATATTTACTTACGGGTGTTCGTGTACTTTATCCTCTTCGTTTCAGGAAGTGGACTGTATGCTCGCATGCATGCAGTGCCAGTGAAAATACGATGCTGTTTCTTTATAAAAATACGAATGTGTCGTTTTATAACAAGTCTATCGGCCGTGGCGCGGGGACATCGCAAGCTTTCTGATAAGACTTGTGCGTTCTCAGGCACGGCGCTGAGACAACTAAGTATTTTTGGTTGGGACACCGCGATAAGTATACAGCAGGCACCAGCAACAAGGAAAGTAGCTACAAAAAACACAAAACCTGATAGATACACATTACGAGCAGAAATCGAGCCGCAAACCATGATTGTCCAGCCAACGATAGGAAACGCAGCTTTTTATCTAGAAGGGCAATGGAAGAAGACTGCCGCAGCTGTGCTTTAAAGACAGCTGCTTCAGCACCTCTTTCACAGCCCTTCTGTACGCGATCCTTATGGCGTTCAGTGATTTCGGAGTAATTTATCACCGCATCGGTTCAGCAATCTCATGCAACTCAAAACAGCAGTGCAATCAGAATCTTGGCAAATCATTGGCTCACCGACCGGGGGGGGGTTCGGGGTTGTTACTCCCCCCCTGAGGCTGGCCGACCCCCCCCCCCCTTCTCCTAACAGTTTCGCGGTCCATGTCACTGAGAATGCATTGACACATTCAATAGCTTTGTTGACGTTGTCATTTCAATTAAAGCGGTGGCTTGCGGTGGAATTTCCCTTATTTACTCTAGTAATGTGCTGTATTCACTTATCAGTTCGTAAAATGAAAGAACACAAGCCGCATGTTCTGTGGATCTGCGTTCATTTGCAGTGAAGCAGCTGTGGACAAAAAAACAGATGCTTTCAGGGTCGTCAGTTTGACCCCTCTTTTTAACAGGAAAGTGTTTTATGCCGGGGTCTACCAAGGCTTGAGTGACGTATTTCCGTCACGGAAATACGTCGAAAAAAAAACACACATGATTAGAAGACAAAAGTTCCGTCAAAGGGAAGTCGAACCTGAGACCTCTTGGTCCACGACAAACAGATGCC